>JAVKPL010010018.1:0-42260 GCA_032173675.1 Gastrolobium villosum
TCCCTTAATAAATGGTTATTCTTACAAATCAGCACTTGTTGATTTTCTCATTATTTATCTTAATGAATTCTCCCATGAACATTGCTTTTTATGGCCATGACTTTTCCACAAGGATCTAATTTTATTATTATACAAAGGAATTAGTATTTCTCCTTTTAAAAGACATAGAATTATGTCATTTTAGTTAAAATTACAGTATTTTACAATGCGAGAAAAATAAATTATGGTGGAAAAAGTGAATTTTTCAATTTAAATATTAAATAAAAAATACTAATTTTAATTAAAATAACTGTACTTTAAAAGGATAAATATTTTTCTCTTATATAAATAGTTTTTTTTGTGTGCTAATGACATGTATGTGTTGACATCACCACCACGTGATGAAGGGGAAACAAAAATGGGTTTAATGTTTTTCCTTCTAAAGTATAAAAGTTATGTCATTTTAGGAGAAAGATAGATATAAAGAATGGGAATCATAAGGGAAAAAGTGAGTCCAGGTGAATCATTTTATGCGGTAAACCCAGCCCTGAAAGTGGTGTTTTGCATGGGTAGCCCAGCCTATAAAGCAGATTGCATGTTTGGTAAACAAAAGGTGGATCACTTAAAGGCTCAAGTTAGTACATAATTTTTACATGGGTTTCGGGCCTCCTTAGAAGATATTTTTTCTGCATAAGGCTCAAAAATGCTTTATCTGCAATAGGCTATTGTGAAAAGGTCACTAATCATGAACCCAAAAAATATTTTCTTTGACAAGAAAAGAAGAATAGTTACAAGATCGGTTTTAAAGGCTGTTTGAATAAAATTTAAAAACTAAAAATGCCACCGAATTCAAGTTTCCCATCTCATCAATATCAATCAATATGACTGTCTGAAAGCGCACTGATTGCTCAAGTCTTTAAATATGTTATGATCATGAAAATGGCATATGGGCTGATGACCCAAACCGAGGTAAAATTCTCCAGAGCTGGGTTGAATCTATGGAAGGAGATTCCTTGGTGGCTATTGAGTTTATAACCAAGGACTGCAACCAGCAGCACCCAATGACACCCTTGGTTCAACAAATTCATAGTTATCTCAAAAAGGATTGGCTTGTTCATATCTCAAAATGTTGCAGCATGAATGGTGAGACATTGCCCCAAAACTAACAGCAGCAGACGGATTTCTTCATGTTTCAAGCTTACCCTCTTGACAGCTTTCTGGCTCAATAGTAACTGGCTTAGTCTGGGAAATTTGCTCAACTTGGTTACCCACATTCATTGAATCTATACAGGAAACAGATGATGAGCTAGAAGGCAACAAGGGCTGAGGCATCCTCTTCAAAAGTAATGCCAAGAAACCATATTATAAGCAATGGTTACAAAAAAAAACCATCAACTTTGGTACTAACCCTTTTTGGTTTCTGAATTACAAGGTTCCCCTCTGTTTAGTTCAGAAGTCAAGCCAGATCCTACCTTTTCCTGCAATACATAATTTTATAACAAAGATATTGGCCAAAGCAGAAGAAAATTGAATTCTATCAATATTATAATAATTAACACCATATGTATCCCTATTACCTTGGTAGCACTAAGAGTTTCAGATGCTTTAGCAGTATCTAGCCCAATACCAGATGAACTACCTGAGTCTGAATCTGTCAGTGCCACAATTGCAAGAATCAGACAAGAATAACAGAGTCCAGGGAAAATTCATTTTCAAGTGATTAATTTCGCATCATAAACCAAACAAACAGTTGCAAGTATATAATGAATTTATAGGAGCATCCTAAAGAACTATATCCACCCTTCCTACTTCATAACTCTAATCATAAATGACTAACAATCCCCAACCATTTTTGTAGAGAAGTAACACTAGTATAATACAGAAAAGTAAAAATGTCATGACAAACAATTTCTTTTATTCAATACATTATAGTACATAAGATGAACCAAAAAACCAACAAGTTTTTAAGTAAACACATTAAGAAATCAAAATACGCAGTGATCTAGATGTCAAGTCTAAAGGAAAATGAAATCTAAGTTGAAGACTAATTTAGCTGTAACTGACTTCAAACCCCCCCCCCCCCCAGGAGAACAAATGAAATATTTAGAAAAGACCAAAATATCAAAATAGTTTCTTGTAGCAACCACTTTGTGCACATGGCAGGTGGGAGAATGAGTTCATATTTCAAAGTAGAAATGCAGAATATAATTTATAACGTAAATTAAAGCACTTTACAAATAAACACAATCAAAATAGCTACATTCCTCTCATCAGAATTCGTTAACAGGACATCAGAGTGCTAATTAGGGGCAAGGGTGAGGGAGCAACAGATAGATAAAAAGGGAGAATAAAAATGACACTGGGATATATTGTGGAAGAAGCTGCTAGATATTCTATATGCTATAATTATAGAATGAATTATGCCCAAATCATGATGGAGGGCAGGAGAAAACAAATAACTGAAATAGTTTAAGGACTTAAAACATTTACAGAAATTTGGAATATGAAATAAGAATGAAAAGCAAACGCTGGGTATACATGCAGCAATCAAAAGACTAAAAGAATAACTTGAAACGAGAAACATGTCAAAGGTAAACAGTAAAACGAACCACTGGATGAAGTGCCAGATTCACTACCGGAGCAGCTTGAACTACTACATTTATTGTTTCTATTGGTGCCATCTATCTCAATCTCTACTGGAGGGTAATTTGAATTTGAAATAGGAGGATCATTCCCACCAACAATGTCCACATCCTCCTCAACTTGTTCATTGCCTGCATTTGTGGTGAAAATTAAAGATATCAATAAGTGTCAATTATCGCGGACATTTGTACCATAAGGGTATAAACTAAAAACTTACAAAACAAGAAACATAATATACCATTGCATGGTTGCAATGACGAATTACTAAACCTCGATGTATTCAGAATCTGCAAAAAATTAAGCAATAAAAACATTGTTAGTCAGTATAATACACACACACATAAAGTGGGGATCTACTTACCCTTTGTAAAACTCTAACACACTCCACGGAATAAATCTTTAAAAATGTTAAATTTCATCAATTCAACTGTTAGACTGAAAGTTCTCATGAGGCGGATTAAGCTCATAGAATATTTATTATAGGGGTTTAGCATAAGACTGAACATCAACTATTCAATTAGAAAATTATGAATGTCTAGTTTATCTTAAATTTGATATGCAAGATCATCACAATAACATCACATGGTTTGATAATTGAATTAGTCAAACACCCCCCCCCCCCCCCCCCCGCCACACCCACACCCACATAGAGAAAGAGAGACAGAGACAGAGACCTCCATTTCCATTTCACACTGTCCAGCTTTTGCTTGGAAATCTTGCTTCTGCAGCATATACTCATCAAGAAGCTTCCGCAGTTTGAATAAGGTATCATCACTAAGAGCATCAATATCAATCTCAATTTCGTCACCATTGGTTTTCCCTGCATCATAACTATGCTCTTTCAAGAAATCAACAATAGTTTCAGGCAACTCTCCAAGCATTGCCTCCAACTCAAGACTCAATTTCTACTTCTCCTCATCAGTGATAATTCTTTTAACAGGCTCTGGCTTGACAATAGTATCATTTGATGATATTTTCTTCTTTTTTGCAGGAGGAATTCGATCAGAAATTTCAGTTTCTACACAAGCAACAAGTCTTAAAGGCTGAGATGGGCCACCATCAACAGCAGGAATTTTCTTCTCTATAGTCTTCCATCTCTTTTCAAAAACTTTACTAAGGGTCTCTGCCATGATATGTACATCATTGCAGGGTGGATTATAAGTAATTGCATTCGAGAAAGTCAGCCGTACATCAGCAGCAAAATCCATAGGATTTGAATATTCACCAGAAGTTATTCTACTCTTTACGGTACCCAAATCCATTGGATGTTTGATGACAGTGAAATAATCCGGAATGTTCAATTTAACAACATCAACTGGTGTCTTAAAAACCCAACCAAATTTATGTGACATCAAATGGTTAAGTAATGTCTCACATGATTTCATCAATTTAGCATATGAAGTCACTGGTGCAGCAGGTTTCACATATTCAAAATGCCCAGACATACTTCCCTTTGTCTTGGGACCATTACGTCCTGGTAAGGGCCTTTTCTTACCATGTGGGGCTGATGTTTCTAGTTTTGTATGTCTGCTCTCCAGCTTAGGCCTCTTCTGTCCAGCACTGCAGCTCCTTACGTCACTAGAGGGAGATAATCCAACAATATGTGAGTCCATATTGTCAACTTTATTCTGAGTTTCCCTTACTTGTTCAAGTTCCCAATTTAACCTCCTTTTCAAATCCTTTTTCTCAACACCTGACATCTTTGATAATGAGAAGTATTCAAAAGGTACATCAAAACTACCATAAACATCACCATTCAAACTAAGGCGTTGTTTCTTCTTTGGTGCACGAGATTCTGGGAATGCCATTATAACCCCTCGGAAAATTAAATGTTAATTTATGTGATGAAATATGGGTTTAAAAGGGAAGGATTAGTGAAAATCCGAGAATTAGGGCCAAAATGGGCTAAAAGGGCAAAATGGTAATTTGCCAAAGACGTAAACCGAGGCATGAAAAATGGAGTTAGAGATTTAATATGACAAAAATAATGCTGGAAATGGAATCAGGACGGAAAATTGAGTGAATAGGCAAATTTGGGAAAAATTGATGAATAGTGACTTTTTAAGTGTTAAATACTGCGGTACGAGTGTACCGATAAGTGTGAAATTTTTATCAATATTTTGAGGAAAGAAAAATATGTCATGGACTGGAAAAATATGTAGATTAAGAATATATGATCAGGATTTTTTTCGGAGTTAAAGTTAGATCGCGTGTGGGACCCGTGTGACCGAAGTCACTTGGCCCCACCCTCTTTTTCTTCTTTCTTCCTTCCTTTTCTTCTCTTGTGCGCGCAACTCCCCTGAGAAAAGCCAAAAACACACCCATCCTCCATCTTTCTCCCATTTCTTCATTTCTTCACCGAATCGCTTGATTCCGGTGTCGAAATTTATTGTAAACAACCTTCTAGATCCATTGGTAACACTTAGAAGCCATGAAACCACCTCCATTGCTGCGTTTTTGGACTGTACAGATCCGAACCATGTTGGGTTTTGGAGTTTTCTTGGAGTTTTGATCTTCTAATGGTTTAGTGAAGCCTTGGTGGTGATCATACAACACATGGTGAGTATATTTGTGGTATTTTTGTGGTTGAATTCATAGATCTAGAAATTTGTGTTCAAACCTTTGATTCTAGATGTGTGATGATAGAGAGCTCAAATGGAAAAATGCTATTAGATGAAAATGCCTTAGAATGATGCATGAAAGCTAGAAATGCTATGTTAATTTTTGGTGAAAAAGTTAGGTTTTTAACTTAGGAAAAATTGTGAAGATTTCATGAAAATGGGTAAGTGATGTAATTGAATAATTGAATGGTGGACCATTGGTATAGGTTGATAATATGATTACATGATTAGTATGAGTGTTAAAATGAATTGAAAAGCCTTGGGGCATACCTTGTTGGAGGAATCCGAATTATGATGAAAATTGAGGTAAAATGATATAAAAATGATGTAGTGGATGTTGAATGATTGAAAATGAGGTTTAATTGGATGATAGGATAGTGTGGTAAAATGGAATGAGAAGAAAGAATGTGTGATTCATGATATAATTGGTAAATTGATCTATAAAAGAGATTGAAGTAAAATGAATGATTATTTGAGATTTAATGTTTGATTTGGAAATGGATTGATAATCATGTTGTGGATTATCTAGGTTGCCTCTTATGGACGCTTTGGAAGCGGGTAAGCTTGGAGCTTACGTTTGGAGCATTGGCTCGGTATTGAGGTAACCATTGGAACTGGGGTTTAGCCCTTGTGTGCTCCACCACACCTAGTGGATGGTTGTGGTTGGATTATGTGGTTATGACATTGTGTGATTGTGTGCTTGTATGCATATTGCTTGATTTTGTGAAAATTGTTTGGTCACTGGCCAGTTGATGTGTGTTGGGTTTGGACATCTGCTGGATCATTTCGTGACGGAGTGCTAGTTGGACTGCCATGGGGTCGACTCTGGGAGCGACTCCAGGATGAGCCAAACGGGGGACGTCCGCCGGATAGGGCTCATGAGGAGTTCCGGTTGGGTATTGCCATGGAGTCTTCTCAACCATGGGAGAGGCGCCAGGACTGTCTCGGGAGTTATATGATGGAGTCCTTGAACATGAATCCATGAGTGGATGTTCTCGGGTTGTCTCCAGTTGATGGGTGATATTGTATTACATGCATATTATATGATGTTGTATTTGCACATTGAGTGAGCCATGGGGTGGAGAAACCTCCAGGGCCCTTGGTTTACTGAGATATATTTATATATCTCACCCCGTGTTGTGGGGCATCATTTCAGGTTAGGTTGAGCCTAGAAGAGTGGAGCATGAGGTGCATATGGGAGGCACCATGCGATGAGCATTGGATAGGGACAGATCTTGCATACGATTTATGCTTTAGACTTAGGACATGAACCTATGCATGTTGAAAATGCCATGTTTTGTATGTTCATGACTACTTGTTAAGTCTTTCAATATGATGTATATGTATAACCTTGGAAATTATTGTATATTGAGTGAGCATGGGACTTGTCCATTGCCACATTTATTGTATTTGAAGCCTTGGCAAGAATTGTTGTAAAATGGTCCATAAATGATGTAAAATGGCCATTGGATTAAAGACTTGTAAATGATGCATAAATGAATGGAAATGCATGTTTGATGGGCCTAGTGCCTACATTAGAGTGTGTTTAAGTGTTGTGTGGAGTACTAAGATGTTAGGGATGGATTACACAACCCTTCTTGGGCTTAAAATGCTGTAATCTGTCACTTTTACTGCATAGTAATCGATTACCCAAGCATGGTAATCGATTACCATGCAACAGGGGACGAAATTTGGCTACTGTCTTCACTGGTAATCGATTACTGAGGCTTGGTAATCGATTACCATGTGAGGTAATCGATTACCCAAGGTTGGTAATCGATTACCAGAACAGAGGAGGTCAAAATTTGGCTACTGCCTCGTTTTTGACAGGTGGTAATCGATTACCACCCACTGGTAATCGATTACCACAGTGTAAATTTTGAAAATTTGAGTTTTTCTAGACTAAAAGGAAGGGGGTTTAACTTGATGGGTAGAACTCCACATGGTACGTGGTTTGAAACCACGCGTAACTAATGTGATGGGGTAGAACTTGGTAAGAAATGAAAATAAGTTGATGAGTTTTAAATGAGATGAATAAAAAGAAAGATTAGTATTGTTGTTAAGCTGGATGCTTTCGCGTATTGCATTTACAATTATAGTGTTGTTTTAATTGATTACGGAATAGATTATGGTTATAAAAAGGAATATGATAAAAAGGAAAAAGTTTGCCCGTAATTTAATTAATTCAATTACTGTGATTGTAACTGCGCTTAATATCATAATCAATGTTAACAATACCGGTACGTAACGGGCTGTTACATTTTATGGTATCAGAGCAGTTTCTTTAGGGAACTCTGATGATTGTGTAATTGAGGTGAGTGCTGTATAGTTGTACGTAGACTCTTATTGACTGCTGCACATGTGATTCCTTAGTTTGGGCCTGATCAACCCATTCCTTTGTGTTCAATGTGTGGTCAGTATAAGATGCCTTCGTGACAACCCTGGAGCACCAATGCCAGTCCTTAGGCTAAGGTGGTGGGTGCAGTGTTGACTGCCCACGGATGGATATGTTAGTGAGTAAATTTGATGTAATTGAGGACTTAGTGAGAATAAATTGTGATACTGCAATTGAGGACTTAGTGAGTTAATGGTGTTATGAATTGTTGTATAATGTGGTAGTATGATTGTATAATGATGATTTATGCAATAAAAGTTTGTGGTGCTATTGGATTGTTGTAACTTAGTGAAATTGGTGGTAATTGATGAAAATGTGAAATGTAAACATGTATTGTAATGAATAGAAATAAAGGAAGGTGTGTTGGTATATGTAAATGATTGAATTGAGTTGATATTGGTATGGTGATGTTGGTAGTCTTTCCTAAATGGATGGGAGTTAGAACAATTGAGTATAGGTGAGAACTAGTGGTATATCTTTGACATGGTGGGGAATTGGAACCCCGATGGAATTGTGAAAATTTGAATATGAGTGTGTATATGGAGCATTGGATACCTTAGGGTAAAGTTATAAGATTACAAGACCCTTGATGGGGGCATACACTTGGATGACTTAAGATGCTTGGATGTAGAGATAAAGTGAAATTTCAAATGTGGATTGAGGATTGTTAGTAACTTAAAGGGACTATGGAAAGGACGTGTTGGAAAGGTCAATGCTGAAATTGGGACGTTAGTCCATGATGACGTGATGATTGGTTAGGTGTAAGTGAGAATGTCATATGTATAAAAAGTAAAAAATGAAAAGTTGAGGAAATTGCCATGTAAGGCATCGAATGAATTTGATTGAAAGTATGAAGGTTCATAATATATTGATGGTTGGACTTGACAAATGTGAGGTGAGAAAACATAACTGAGTGTGGAGTAGTAATGGTACTAAGATGCTTCCATAATGTTGTGGAGCATTGCAAATTGAGGATGTGGCTTAACTATATGGGGATAGTAATCCTGTGATGGCTAAGTGTTATTTGAAAATATATATATGAGTAAATGTGAATGTTTTGTGAAGGCCGGGGTGCCTAAATGTATATTGTGTTGTTTTGAGTTAGTAAACTCTGTGGTAAAAGAAAAATTGTTTTTGGTAAAAGAGTAATGATGTAAGTGAAATTCCCTATGATGGGAAATGTGAAGAGATTGTCTCTTTGGAGTGTCATTGGATGCTCAATGTGGTATGGGATTCCTGATGGAGTCCCGGTGTGCAAGTTATACCATGGCACACATGCTGGTAATAATGTGGCAATTGAAATTGTCCTGGGTTTCCCCTTGTGGATTGAATCCTAAGAGTTGTTGCTCTTGGAAGTCCCAGGCGAGCGCTGCTCGAAATTGAAAGTTATCTGGTGGTCCTGATGCACTGAATGCATGGACGGTTAAATGAGGGCACTCTTGGTGTCATGGTGAAATATTGAGAGAAAAGTGATGCTATGTTAAGGAAGTGGATCTCCCACAGTGTTGAGCATGGTTACTATGAGTCCTGATGGACAATGGATTAAGACTGTACCGAACATGGGTACTGTTATGAATTGAAAATTTTGTGTCAAAATATGATAAAGATGTTGGAATCATGTGAGGATGATTATGCTACGGACTAAGACTAATGTCTAGCCAAGTGAAATGAGTAGAATGTTGAGAAGGGAACCATATTGGAAAAGTACAGTGGATGGTGCAAAAGTAGAATATATCTAGTATACCATTAGGTATCTATATAGTACTCTGTTTGCCGTTATGTACGGATTTGATGTGAATGTGTTTATTTGTATGGCCATCTCCGTATGGATTATGTTCCCGGAGATTATTATTATTATTTGGTATAAGTCAAATAGTGTGAGGTAGAACCTTGTGTTAGTGTGACTGTTAGTACAGCCGTTGGCATGTTACCTCTTCTCGCGTGAATTATAAGGACAGATTCTCTGATTGGTGGGGCATTGCACCTGGGGCCCTTAGGACAGCAAGAGCTCGAGGGGTTAAACCTAAGGATGTTCTTACCCATTGCATTAGAGAATTGTATCTTGTGAGGAACGCAAGAGGTGAATTTGGATAACTGTAAGTGAACAGTAATATGCCTCATATGATGAAATGTGTGAGATGCCATGAGATGGCAGTTTGAATTATGAAATTGAGCACTCGGAGATGTGCACGCGTATATACCAATTGTGGTAGTATGAATTATGGTTCTTCAGAAATTGTGAAATGAATTATTGGATTGTCACCTTATGTGAAGGGGATGGAAAATTGATTGGTGATGATGGATTGAGTCAAAGTCTTTTGGGAAGATTTGTGATGGCTAGATGTTAAGCTAAGTTGGTGGCCAAAGTGGCCAATGATTTTAAGTTGGTGGCCAAAGTGGCCAATGATTGTAATAAGTGATTAATTGTGATGTAGCCAAGTGAGAAGGTATGATATTAGTGGTTAAAAAAAATGGTACTTGGTGAAATAAAAGGATGATATATTTACCCTGGTGGTAGAGTTACTGATGGAGTTGCATAGATGCAAACTATAGTGAGAGAGGTGTTGAAAATACACAAGGTGGATGTTGTTCTTGGCTAGGTACCAAGAGATATGATCGAGAGAATGCTAGTAGCACTTTGAATAGTCCGAGAGACTTGTGTAATAGCCAATATGAAATTGTGAAAGTAATGATAGTGATGGATTTAGTCCTTGTGGCATGATCAATAGGCTTTGGAAATCCCTATGTGACGGGACAGATATGAGAAAGAGATGATATGTAACCGAGAAATGATACATACTGGTCGAATGAAATGATAATGATGAAGGTGAAGTGTATAGAATGAAATACATGTGAAATTGATAACATGAGTATGGGACGGTAATTAAAGAAAAGTTGTTAGTGGAAATCTTGGGCATGTTGCCTTAAATGGGAGAAATCAGTGGTGAACTGTGTGTCAAGTTTGGAGATGATTAATTGAAAAGGTAATTATGATTTAGTGTATAAAATTCATGAGTGAATTCGTGATTGAAAGCTTTGAAATGACTGATGTGAGTTATGAATTGTAATGTGTGGTCCATTGGGGACCAGATAAAGGTTTTGAGAGAGTGATTCGCCATTATTTTTTGGTGAAGTTGGAACTTGTAAGATTAGATTGACAGTTAAGCACAGAGATGATGCTTGGTAAAGATAAAGTGCTGAGGTGAAATTTTATGTTGTAGGTTAAGAACATGAGAAAAGAAAAGTGTGTATATATGAGTTGTGGCTAGGTGCCAAAAATGGGGAATTGTCCCTCAGAAAATAAAGGTATAGTGAGCGTAAACTGGATGATTACTCGGTGAGTTACACTGAAAGGTTGTGAGATTCCATAATAGTGTTTGATGTGGAATAAGAAATGTGAAAGAGATTGATGACAAGAGTTAATACTCCGTGGAGATAAAGATTCAAAGAAGGAAAATTGTGGTTGTATTGTGCCAATAAGTATTAGTTGCCTGTGTGGCACAGATTGAATAGGATGTAGCATAACCCTCTGGGTATATTGTTGATATGTTAATTTGGTAGGAAAACCTGACAAGAGAAATTATGGGCTATATGTGATAAGTAGCCGGACTTGTAAAAAGAAATTGAAAAGAAATTAAAAGCAATTGGCTTGGTATAGCAGAAAAAGAGCACAACTGTGTGGTGCGCTCCGGTTGTTCACATGTGGTGTCACCGGTTGAGATTGAGATTGGGAAGGACTTGAGGTCTCCCATTGGGCCTTTGAAAGGCAAGACTATTGTGAAATGTGGCTGAAAAGCCAAAAGATAAAAATGTAAATGAGTATTTTGGTGTCCGCGCACTGGATGAGGCTTCTTGGGGTACGGGGGACTGAGATTCTCCGGCTGTATCCTGAGTTAGCATATGTGCATAGTTGATTTTGCGGACAAAATTCTAAAAAGGTGGGGTGAATATAACACCTCGGAAAATTAAATGTGAATTTATGAGATAAAATATGGGTTTAAAAGGGAAGGATTAGTGAAAATCTGAGAATTAGGGCCAAAATGGGCTAAAAGGGCAAAATGGTAATTTGCCAAAGACGTAAACCGAGGCATGAAAAAGGGAGTTAGAGATTTAATATGACAAAAATAATGCTGGAAATGGAATCAGGACGGAAAATTGAGTGAATAGGCAAATTTGGGAAAAATTGATGAATAGTGATTTTTAAGTGTTAAATACTGTGCTATGAGTGTACCGATAAGTGTGAAATTTTTATGAGTATTTTGAGGAAAGAAAAATATGACATGGACTGGAAAAATATGTAGATTAAGAATTTGTGATAATAATTTTTATCGGGATTAAAGTTAGATCGCGTGTGGGACCCGTGTGACCGAAGTCACCTAGCTTCCCCCTCCTTCCCCCACGCCCTCTCTCCTCTTTTTCCTTCTCTTCCCGTGGGTTTCCTTTTCATTTGCAAAAACATGAACCATTCTCTTTTCCCTCACCATTTCTCCAATTCTTCACCAAATCACTTGATTTTGGTGTTGAAATCTATTGTAAACAACCTTCCAAAGCCATTGGTAACACTTAGAAGCCATGAAACCACCTCCTTGGGGCGAAAATGGACAAACTCAGATTCGACCCACTTGAGTTTTTGGAGATTTCTTGGAGTTTTGATCTTCAAATGGTTTAGTGAAGCCTTGGTGGTGATCATACAACACATTGTGAGTATATTTGTGGTACTTTTATGGTTGGATTCATAGATCTAGAAATTTATGCTTTAAACCTTTGATTTTAGATGTGTGATGATAGAGAGCTCAAATGGAAAAATGCTATTAGATGAAAATGCCTTAGAATGATGCATGAAAGCTAGAAATGCTATGATAAATTTTGGTGAAAAAGTGGGATTTTTAACTTAGGAAATTTTGGGTTGAGTTCATAACTTGGTGAAAATTGGCATGTGGAGAAATTGAATAATTGAATGATGGACCATTGGTATAGGTTGATAATATGATTACATGATTAGTATGAGTGTTAAAATGAATTGAAAAGCCTTGGGGCATACCTTGTGAGGAATCCGAATTATGATGAAAATTGAGGAAAAATGATATAAGAATGATGTAATGGAAGTTGAATGATTGAAAATGATGTTTAATTGGATGATGGCATAGTGTGGTAAAGTGAAATGAGAAGAAAGAATGTGTGACTCATGTTGTAATTGGTAAATTAGCCTATAAAAGAGATTGAAGTAAAATGGTATGGAAAAATAGCCTTTGGCTTAGGTGATTTAAATGATGATTAATTGTGTAAATGAATGGTTGACATTGGAATTGTATTGATAATCATGTTGTGGATTATCTAGGTTGCCTCTTTTATAGGCTAATTTACCAATTACAACATGAGTCACACATTCTTTCTTCTCATTTCACTTTACCACACTATGCCATCATCCAATTAAACATCATTTTCAATCATTCAACTTCCATTACATCATTCTTATATCATTTTTCCTCAATTTTCATCATAATTCGGATTCCTCACAAGGTATGCCCCAAGGCTTTTCAATTCATTTTAACACTCATACTAATCATGTAATCATATTATCAACCTATACCAATGGTCCATCATTCAATTATTCAATTTCTCCACATGCCAATTTTCACCAAGTTATGAACTCAACCCAAAATTTCCTAAGTTAAAAATCCCACTTTTTCACCAAAATTTATCATAGCATTTCTAGCTTTCATGCATCATTCTAAGGCATTTTTATCTAATAGCATTTTTCCATTTGAGCTCTCTATCATCACACATCTAAAATCAAAGGTTTAAAGCATAAATTTCTAGATCTATGAATCCAACCATAAAAGTACCACAAATATACTCACAATGTGTTGTATGATCACCACCAAGGCTTCACTAAACCATTTGAAAATCAAAACTCCAAGAAATCTCCAAAAACTCAAGTGGGTCGAATCTGAGTTTGTCCATTTTCGCCCCAAGGAGGTGGTTTCATGGCTTCTAAGTGTTACCAATGGCTTTGGAAGGTTGTTTACAATAGATTTCAACACCAAAATCAAGTGATTTGGTGAAGAATTGGAGAAATGGTGAGGGAAAAGAGAATGGTTCATGTTTTTGCAAATGAAAAGGAAACCCACGGGAAGAGAAGGAAAAAGAGGAGAGAGGGCGTGGGGAAAGGAGGGGGAAGCTAGGTGACTTCGGTCACACGGGTCCCACACGCGATCTAACTTTAATCCCGATAAAAATTATTATCACAAATTCTTAATCTACATATTTTTCCAGTCCATGTCATATTTTTCTTTCCTCAAAATACTCATAAAAATTTCACACTTATCGGTACACTCATAGCACAGTATTTAACACTTAAAAATCACTATTCATCAATTTTTCCCAAAATTTGCCTATTCACTCAATTTTCCGTCCTGATTCCATTTCCAGCATTATTTTTGTCATATTAAATCTCTAACTCCCTTTTTCATGCCTCAGTTTACGTCTTTGGCAAATTACCATTTTGCCCTTTTAGCCCATTTTGGCCCTAATTCTCAGATTTTCACTAATCCTTCCCTCTTAAACCTATGGGAGTTTAATAAAATATAATTTTTTTTATAAATTATATTATCATATTGCTAGGGGGCATGTTATTGTCTTATTACTTTTCTTTTTATTTTATATTAAATTACATTGTCTCCCGTTGTTATAGAAATAAATAAGGGAAATGTTATAATTACTACTTTTTTCTTATCATTGTTACTACTAAATCTTAATCGTTAATTTTCGTCAACCTAACGATTATAATTTATTGGGTCACACTTATTAATTAATTATTAATTATTAACTTATTGGGTCACAATCTAACGATTATAAGATAAAGTCTTATTGTTGCAAATTCAAATTATGTTTGTGAGAGATAAAATATGTCAAATGAGGTGTCATTATGTAGATCTCGAAAATTTATGTGGAATCAAAAAAGAATTACCTGATTCGGATACCCGAGTCAAGAGTTATGGCCTTCAGAAGTTTTACGATTAAATTGTTAAATTTTTTTTTGAAAAAAATGTGACACGTGTCAACACATGATGAGTGACGCCTAAATTAGGCGTGATTGCCTCTTGAGTGACGCTCAAATTGACGTGATTGGTGACGCCCAAATTGGATGTGATATTGTGCAATAAATGTGTAATTATTTCCAAAATTGTCATATATTCGTAATTTTTTATTTAAAAAACAATAGATTAATTTTTTTCCCCCTAAATCATTAACCCAACAAGTAATCACCTACATATTTCTCATGGGAATAAACATATATGTATTATGGTGTGATATTATGCAATAAATGTGTAATTATTTCCAAAATTGTGATATATTCGTAATTTTTTATTTAAAAAACAATAAATTAATTTTTTCCCCCTAAATCATTAACCCAACAAGTAATCACCTACATATTTCTCATGGGAATAAACATATATGTATTATTTCAAAGGAAAAAATGTTTATGCGGTTAATGCAGATAAATTATATGCATTTATTTCCAAAACGACGTTGTTTTGATATTGAAATCTTAATAAATTATAAATATAAAGACAATTATAACCTGAAGCAAATTAAAATTTCAAAAAACACCATGATTTCCGCCTTAAAATGACGTCGTATTTGGCTTACAGCATATAACTTATCTGTAGTAACTGTAGAAAAAGCGAACCCTATTTTAAATGATATAAAATATGTATTATTTTAAGGAATAGGATATTGTAACAACAAAGTAATGTTACAACCAATGTTACTACCACTAATCTCACCGTTAAATTGAAAATCTTATCCGACGGTCCTGATTTAATGTATATATAGTCTTCTTTCTTCCCTTCTCTCTTTCGTTGTAAGCTCTGCCATCACCTCTGCCTGTCAATCTCCGCCGCACTCTTTCCATATCCGTCGAATCCTATTGTATTATTTTAAGAGAGAGAAATATATAAATTATGGGGTAGAGAGAGTGGGTTTTTTTTGTCTCTTTCCCTCGTTATCTATCTCTTTATCTCTCTCTCTGTTTTTTTTTTTTTTGATAAACATTTCTTTATCTCTTTTAAAAGGATCATCATACTTTCACCCAAAAAAAAAAGATCATCATACACTTTTCCCATTAATTATTTATGAATAAATTAATGGTGAAGAAAAATAAAAGAAAAAATATTTGGATAGAAAGTGATAAAATTATCATTGTTAATTTGATCGAAAATAATAATTATATTTATAATTTTATAATCATATTAGTTGATTTTGTTTTATTATTTGTAAAGATATATGTATATGCATTTTTTGACTTTATAAGCATGATTTAAATAAAAAAATCATTATATTTAATTTTACATATTAATTGATTTTTTTTAGGGCATGAAAATTTTTTAGTTATATTTTAATTTACAAAATAATTTTCTGTAACGACCTCTTAATAAATAAATATATTTTGAAATAATAATAAATAACTAAAATAAATGAGAAAATAAATATAGAAAGAATAACCGAGAATACTAGGGCTGGCAATACGGGCCAGCCCACCCCGACCCGCCACTAGCCCGCCCAAAATGGGCTAGCCCGCCCCGGCCCGTTTTGACAAAATGGGTTGAATTGAGCAACCCGGCCCGTTTTATGAGTGGGTTGGCGGGCTACGGGCCAGCCCGCCTAAAATAAAAAAATATATAAAAATATAAAAAATATAAAAATTAAATACAAAAAATTAAATCCTGCATAAAAACACATAATTTTTTTTGCATAAAAGCATATAAAAATCTGCATAAAATTCTAATGTGCTTATGAAACTAAAAAGATCAGTGTTTAATAATCTACATATAAATATGCATCTTTCAATCCAGAAATAATAATAAAAAATAAAATCATATCAAAGTAAAACAGAATAAACAAAACAAGTAACAAAGTGTTGTATGAGCAGTCCACAACAATTCGAAAAAGCCACTTACATGCAGAGAAATCTAGGGCACGAAGTTACATAACAATTGGGTAACCTAAAAAAAAGGGGGGCTTGGCGGGCTAGCCCGCCTGTGGCGGGCCGAGCCCGGCGGGCTAGCGGGTTTGGTGGGCTGGTGGGTTGAAAAACTCAACCCAGCCCGCCCTGTTTGGTGGGCGGGATGGGCCAGCCCGACGGGCTCAGCCCATTTTGCCAGCCCTAGAGAATACTGACATCCTTCATTTTTTTACACATGGATGTAAGTTAATACAAATATCTTACATTCTAAATATATTACATCAGTTCCACACATATATATTACACTCATACTACATTAGGTTACACTGTTTATTCATTACATACTTCTCAATCTATATATTATTATTGGACAAATAGGTATAGGACTCCACATTGTCTGCATGGAATATAGCTGCTCTCCTTGGTTTCCAACTGCTATGTAATATTCCCAACGATCGTCATAAAAATAAACATTCACAGTCCATCCTTCTCCAGGAAAAGGTAAGTTAGGCATGATGATTTTCTGGAAAGGTTAGCACAAAGTAAACAAAAGTGAGATAATTCTCAGTAATATAGAGATGTTTAAACTATAACCATTTCCAGCCATAATAATCGAAAATATCAATCTCTCAAGTTTATTTCGTAACTGAAATAATAACATAAATAATAAATAAAAATAACCAATTATGTAATATTTAACTGAAGCCAATTAAATTCCCAATTTTGTGGGTCTTCTACTTGTGAAAAGTTATGATATTGCGGAGCTCAAGCCATGATAAGGCGTCTCTTACCCTAACTATATGATCCCAAACTTTAGAGGGTCAGTTCACAGTAGAAACATACATTTAAAATTTACACATTTTCTTAATATTTATTTGGTACCAAATAATTAATTTTATCTTGTTGCTAAGGAAGAATCTAAAATTTGATGAAAATCACAATAACATGAGAGGTAGAATAAAATTAAAAGAAAGATTAAGGCGTAGGACTATAAATGCAAATAATATTAAATAAGAGAAGAAATAAAAGAAACTATTTTTCCAGAATAACATTATTACAAATTTGTAAAAAAAATGAAAAGAGTATAGCTATAAGCTATGAAGCACCGACACTTCAAAAATCCTAACGTGTCGTATCCGACACTTCCCGACACTCCAACACGAGTTATAGAAATTCAAAAAATGTTTAAAGGGTGTGTTGCGTTGAGTTTTTAGTTTCAATTATTAGATTCTTTGGATTACGATTACCATTTCATTGAATTTAATATAAATATTTCGCATATCTTATGTTTCTTTGCAAAATTGATGAATATTGTAAGTTTAATTTCATTTTTTGTTAAATTATTGAATATTAAATATAATATACACTACCTAAATTAAAAATATTATTTAATATCAAAACGTGTCCTAACGTATCGAAATCTAACATTTTTTAGAATTAACATGTCGGAGTGTCGTGTCGTATCGTGTCACGTGTCCCGTGTCAGTATCGGTGCTACATAGGCTAGAAGGAAGAAAATATAGAGAAAGTTTTACTCTCTCAATATTACCTTTCGATTATACTATCTTTATCTCCTTCCTATTATTACGCTCGGTGAAAAATCTCTTCAATCTTTCTCTCTTTTTCTAACAGCACCACCTTCCAAACTTTCTTTACTATCCCCATGAAAGTGACATTCCTTATCTATATATATAGCTACGTTTTTGCAAAGTTGATTCATTCTTTCTTTTTCTTTTTCTTTTTTTATTATTTTTTCTTACATCATTTAACTTACTTCATTTGATTGCATCATCCAATTCTTGTATCTTGTATTGGTGGCTCGGAGGGGGTGTTCCACGTGGCCCCCTCCCTTGCCATATATATCTATGATATTATCTATACATTAATTTAAAATAGATAATATTTATTCAATTATTTTTTTAATAGATAGTAACTATAATATTATTATTTATTAATAATAATTTAGGAGGGTGTAGTAATATATTTAAATAAAAATAATTTATTGTGATTATAAGAATTTTGAATAAATAAATAAATTATACATAATTTAATATTTATTTATTTATTACTAATTCTAATTTATTTGTAGCCAACACATTAATATTAATATTAATAATTTATTTATTCATTACTATTATTATCAATGTTATTATTATTATTATTATTTTACTTTATAAATTATTACTTTGATTATTATTATAATTATTATTATCATTATTATTATTATTATTATTATTTTTGGTTATTACATTTTTTAACTGTATCTTAATAACATTTTTGGTGGTAAAAGCGATTCCAAAAAGAGCTAGAATGGTCATGAATTCATGTTATAGGGGAGCATAACCCGCCTAACGATCTCAACTTCTTTTGAGTGAGGAGCGACATGGTACTGTCCGGTGGTCCTTCCCCTCTTCAAATACAGTTTTTTTTTGGTAAATTTCAAATACAGAGTTTACCTAGTGTATTTTTTAGCACATTCAGAAATGCTCTAATGATTTTTACTAAAAATCTCTTTCCACTCTAACGAACTGAAGGATGCCTAAGTGACATCGTCTTCAAGATCAAAAACATTCACAATATTTGTGGTGAATTAAAATCTAAAGGAAAATAAGTTATCTCAATGATACTAACATTGAATTTACCAAACAAAGCTAAGACTCGTTGCCCTTTAAATATAGGGAATAATATTTTTTCTCCTACACTCACATGAAAATGAATGAAATTCATTTTTCCTCCTTTTCTCTACTATATGAGTGCAAAACATAAAGTTAACTCAATTTTGCAGGAAAAACATTATCCCCTTAAATATAACTAGTTTGTTGTTAACCCAATCTAAGCTCACAAACAGGCATATCCATAATTAATTTAAATTTTCCTCTGCCGAACTTAGGTGTAAACCCTTGTGCAGTAGCTAGTCAAGGTGCTGTGGAAATAACATCATCTACATCATATCGACTATTTCAATAAATAAATATTGGAACATATCTTAACCTAAAAATGAATGCTTGCACATACGATGCCTATCGTTTATCAAATTGCCACCCTTTAAATATATGGTAAATTAACTAGATAAATTATAATTATATACACAAAGAAACTATGCCGGGGGAGAAGGGGGAGTGGACATCCTTATGTCTAAAATAATCTTAGGTTACATAATAAGAGACTACCTGAATTAATTCTCCGCTGGTTCCATCTCTCAATCAGAAAATCTTCATTGCTTTTAACTTTGATGTACTCATCTATATCATACCTCAATCCTTTAGATTTAGTAGAGACTGTCAGGTTCGTATAACTATAAACTTCTCCAAATTTACTGAATACGTCCTTAAGGCCATCAGGGCTCCAGCTTCCGCGACTGCTGACAGAATGGTTACTTTCATCTTGTGCTTTGGTCATTTCCTATAATATATGAATAAATTTCAATGATTCGAGTCACATAAATGGAGAAAATAGGAACATCATATCAGAAAATGTGGGTCAACAATCTTTGGCACTCCGAAAAGTTTTTCCATGTCAATGACAAAATTATACAATGTCTTTCCGATCCCTTGAATTTAATCTTACTCACTATTAAAAAAACTCAAGAGTATGCAACTTATGTGGGCAGATGTCTGGAATTTTTTATGATGATAATGTGCTGGACACAAAACATATATGCCCGTGTTCAGATTGATTTAAACATATTCCTTCAATCAATTTTTTAAAAAAATTTCAATGGAATAAACAAATCTTTCCAATTTTCCAAAACTTCAGCTTTTAGCAGCCAATGAAAGCGTGCTTGTGAAATGTGATACAGTCAACGTGAAGACACACATTCATGTTATTATTCAAATGATCATGTTACTCCCATGAATGATCTGAATAATTTGATCTTAAAACACATTTCATTTGAAAATAATTTGACAGTTCAGTGATAACCTGAGTGGAACTTGAAGTTTTTGGAGTCAACGTGGAATCTAACTTATTCAGGCTTGTTATAGGAGAAGTGTCATTACTTGTCTCCCATTGCAACCATGGCAACGTAACCCCATCCATCAAAACAGGAAGAGATCTAGGCATTGCTGGATTATTTAATTTTTCAGGTTTTATCAGTCCTCCAATGGATGAGCTTGTGTCACTCCTTTCTCCATCAAGTGACGAAATATCAGTATCTTCAACATTTGAAATAAAATCCTCAATATATTTCTCAGCCTCCTCAGTCAAGCGCAAAGACATTCTGCTTCTGTCATTACTCTTCTGGAAAACAAAATAAAATAAATAGCTGATTAAAAAATCAAACAAATTCATCAGCTCTTCTTTCACAAAGGAATACTAAAATTGGTTTAATTCAAATTACAAGGAAATCATCATCAGAACACTGAGTACGATAGAGACATGTTACCTTCATGGCTCTCAATGGTTTTTGTGTAGAATTTTTCTTCGTAGCAGGAATCAATTCATTAACAATCATAGAAAGTTCTCTGCCTCGCTGCTCCTCAAACACTATTCGAGCTAATAAATCCTGTTTTCGCTTCTCTGACTGTAATTTTAAACAAAAAAAAGGGAAAACATGATTCTATTTGTCAAACAACTTCTAGGATTAAACACAAAAGCAATGGGAATGGCCTAGTCCTCCTGTTGACATTCAGGGAGTATTACTAGTGGCTTGGAAATATATTTTTTAGTACACTGTCACATAGTTTAAAAGAGGAACCAATATACCCTACTTTCAAAAAGCAATAGTAAATTGCAAGTAAGCATCCATTATTCTATTAAATGGTTCCCCATATAGTTGAGCTTCCCTAAAAGCATTAACACGAGAAATAAAAAAACAAGTGTTTTCCTAGACTAGTCTGGAACCTTTACTCATAATCCCAAACAAAATCCAAAATATCAATTAGAAAAGGGGAGGAGTACAATATTATGAAGTCAGTAATCAATATAACTCAGAATTTCATACCACTCCATAAAAAAAGGGCAAATGTTATAAATATGAAAGAAAGTTTTGTAGAAAAATGATTATTAACTTCATTTACTTGTTCCAGTTTAGTTTCATAGTTCCTTCTGATTGAAGAAATAGCCCGAATAACATCGGAATTGTTTGGCATCAAGCCATCACCTGCAGATAAAGTGGATGTCCTTGGTCTCACCACAGCCTAAAGTGGAAGTTTCAAGGAAAGTAGGAAAATTTTCAGTGAATAAGACACAGAATGCAATTAGGGTATTCTCATGCATGATAGAGAACATGTGAACAAGCAGATTTACATAAAACTAATTCAAATTTCACACACTTGTTCTGTTTCCATATTGCTTTATGCAATCCATTATTCATGTCAGGAAGTGCCACCTGAAGATTTATTGACAATCAGAAAATATATTGACAATCAGAAAATAACATGGGAGATCCAGAGTCGTAAGGCGGTAGCTACAATCAGAAAATATATTGACAAGAGTCTCTTTGAGCACATGTCCGAGTTCACGAACGCGTATGAATTATGGACGAAGTTGGAGTCCTTGATTCAGAAGAAGACTCCCAGGAACAAAGCACACCTGGTTCGCCGACTTGTGAAGCTGGAATACAAGGACGGCATGAGCATGACAGAACACCTCAACACCTACAAAGGTATTGTGAATCAGCTGTCAAAAGCTGGTACGAAAATTGATGAAGAATTATAGGCATTGCTGCTATTTATCTCGTTGCCAGAAAACTGGGATACTCTGGTGGTGACTTTGAATAATTCGACTCCAGATGGAAAATTGAAGATGGATGTCGTGACAGACAGCCTCCTGGGCGAAGAATCCAGGAGAAAAGAACGAGGTACTTCGAGCACGTCTGAGGCCAACGTTGCTGAGAGCAAAGGAAAATCCGACTCCCAGGGTAGAAGCAAGAGCCGGGGTCGAGATCGTGATAGAAGAGGAAAGTCCAGAGGTTGGTCAAAGCCGAAATATGAGTTGAAGTGTTTTTACTGTGGAAAGACAGGTCATAAGAAGCCGGACTGCTAGACCTTGCAGAATGATGAGAAGAATGGCTCTGTAAAGCCGGATCAGATTACTCCCAAGAAGAGGGAAGACAAGAGCACCACTGCGGTGGCTGCCAACCCGGATGCCGAGATATTCCTCCTAGGTGAGGATAATTATTTGAATGTTGCGTATGATGATTGCACCTGGATTGTTGACTCCGGTGCTTCCTTCCACGTTACTCCTCACAAAGGTTTTTTCTCCTCTTACCGAGGTGGTGATTTTGGAGTTGTGAAGATGGGAAATCAAGTGACCAGCAAGATTGTTGGTGTCAGTGATGTAACTCTGACCACGGATGTCGGATGCCGACTTGTATTGAAAGATGTAAGTCATGTTCCTGTCATGCGATTGAACCTAATCTCCGTAGGCAAACTTGACGACGCCGGGTTAGTGAGCGACTTCGGTAGTGTTAGATGGAAGCTGGCCAAGGGAAACTTGGTCGTGGCCCGAGGTAAGAAGGAAGGCTCCTTGAACGTGATGCAAGGAAAGATCAATAATGGAGAAGCCAATTCTGTCCGAGATGAACTGAGCTTGGAGCTATGGCACAAACGCCTCGGCCACATGAGCATGAAAGGGCTCCAGATCCTACACAAGAAAGGATTACTGACCGGGTTGAATGGCCAAGCGTTGGAGAGTTGCACGCATGGCCTAGCTGGAAAGCAGCACCGGGTTTCTTTCGTGAAACCGGATCAGCCCAGAAGACGTAGGTATATTCTTGACCTCGTCCATACTGATGTTTTCTCTATGTCAGAAAGATCTCTTGGAGGAGCTCAGTATTTTGTTTCATTTATTGATGACCATTCCCGCAAAGTGTGGGTTTATTTGTTGAAGTCTAAAGACCAGGTACTCCAATCCTTTAAAGAATTCTATGCTATGGTTGAAAGGGAGACTGGCAAGAAATTGAAGGTGGTCCGATCTGACAATGGTGGTGAGTATTGCGGCCCTTTTGATGCATATTGCAGAGTGGCCGGGATCCGACTTGAGAAGACGCCCCCCAAAACTCCACAGTTGAATGGACTTGCTGAAAGGATGAACAGGACTATTGAAGAGAAGGTCCGAAGTATGCTATCCAATGCCGGATTGCCGAAATCATTCTGAGGAGAAGCCGTCAAAACCGCGGTTGACTTGATCAACCTCTCACCATCACGGCCACTTGAAGGAGAAATTCCAGAAGAAGTCTGGACAGGTCGGAAAGCGGCCTATAATCAATTAAAGGTTTTTGGATGTCGAGCCTTCGTGCATATCCCTAAAGATGAAAGGGCAAAACTTGATGCAAAGATAAAAGAATGCATTTATCTTGGTTCGCCGAGCCGTGAGTTCGGGATCCGACTTTGGGATCCAATCAATAAGAAGATTGTGAGAAGTCGAGATGTGATCTTTCATGAAGATGAGACCATTCATGACATCTCGAAGCCCAAAGTCTAAGTTACTGTCAGACATGAAGAACCCATCCCTCCTGTCCGAGCTGAAGCATGGGGAGAAAATCAAGAAAATGAAGAAAATGTTGATCAACAACAAGCTGATGATGAAGTCCGAGTTAAAGATAAGATCCGGGATGAGAATGATGAACCGGGTTCTCAAGCTGAAGAACAACCGAAATATCCAACTCGAGAAAGAAGACCCTCTACAAGATACTCATCTGATGAATACACCGTTGTAGCTGAACACGGTGAGCCTAAGAGTTATGATGAGGCTGTGACGAGCTCAGAGAAAGAAGAATGGGAAAAGGCAATGCAAGACGAGATGAAGTCTCTGCACGAGAATCAGACTTATGAACTGACCGAGTTGCCTGAAGGAAGACAAGCTCTGAAAAATAAATGGGTGTACAAGATTAAGAATGAAGAGAACAAGCAGAAGCCGAGATACAAAGCCCGGATTGTAGTGAAAGGCTGCGATCAGAATAAATGAGTAGACTTTGAGGAGATTTTTTCTCCTGTGGTGAAAATGACCACGGTCCGAACCGTGTTAGCTATGGCAGCTTCGATGGACCTCGAGGTAGAACAAATGGACGTGAAGACGGAATTTCTTCACGATTATTTAGAAGAAGAAATATATATGGAACAACCTGAGGGGTTCCGAGCTCCAGACCAAGAAGACTTGGTATGTCGGTTGAAGAAGAGCATCTATGGCTTGAAGCAAGCACCTCAGCAGTGGTACATGAAATTTGAATCGTTTATGACTGATCACAAGTTTGAGAAGACAGAAGTCGACCAATGCGTATTTGTGAAGAGGTATGAGGCCGGAGATTTTTTGATATTGTTGTTATATGTTGACGACATGCTTATTGTAGGGAAAGACAAATCGAGGATAGCCGCCCTGAAGAAGACGTTAAGCTCGTCCTTCGCAATGAAGGACCTCGGCCCTGCAAAGCTACTATAGCTGAGTCAAGAAAAGTATATTGAGAAGATATTGAAGAGATTCAGCATGGACAAAGCCAAAATAGTGATCACCCCCCTAGCCGGACACATAAAGCTGAACCATAAGCAATGTTCGAGATCTGATGATGACAAAGATGAGATGTTGAAGGTTCCGTATCAATCCACCGTCGGAAGCTTGACGTATGCAATGGTTTGCACTAGACCCGACTTGGCATATGCTGTTCGAATGGTAAGCCGGTATTTGTCAAACCCTGACAAAGAGCACTGGGAAACAGTGAAGTGGATCTTCAAGTACCTCAGAGGTACGACCAACTTATGCCTCCGATTAGGAGAAGGAAAAGCCAAGTTGCAAGGCTACTTGGATTCTGATTTAGGGGGAGATTTCGACTCGAGGAAGTTGACGACGGGATACATGATGAGATTTACCGGAGGAGCTGTCTCTTGGCAATCAAGACTTCAGAAATGTGTTGCACTATCAACAACTAAGGCTGAGTACATTGCCGCGACTGAGGCAAGCAAAGAGATATTGTGGATGAAGAAGTTCCTCATGGAACTCGGCCATGAACAAGACAAGTACGAGCTGGGTTGTGACAATCAAAGCGCAATCCATCTTGCGAAGAATTCAACCTATCACTCCCGCACTAAGCACATAGATGTGAGGTATCACTGGATCCGGGATGTGGTTGAAGGTGGAGAGCTCGAACTCGTCAAAGTGCACACTGACCAAAAATTGGTCCGACATGATGACAAAGCCGGTTCTAGCAAGGAAGTTTGAAGACTGTTGTGAAGGAGCCGGGTTGATGCTGAAGCCGACTCATTGAAGTCGGAGGGGGAGATTTGTTGGAAAGTGTTCCTCCTTAATGCTTGGCACAAGTACCAAGTGGTTGGAACTCCACATTTTTTTGTGCAAGGCTCAAGGGACACATCCCTTGAGTGATCCATCTCCCTCCCCTATATAAACATGTGTGTGTGAGGTTGAGTATGATGATGTGAGATGAGAAAAATTTGAGAGAAAATTATTTGATTGTTTGAGCAATGCTTTATGCTTTACATTTGAGAGATCTCTAGGGAGTGTTTGTGAGAAACATCTGAGGGTAGTTTGATTATCACCATTGTTGGAGAGGTTGTGTTAACAACCACATTGGTGTATTTGATTCTTGTAACCATTATTTCATAGTGGATTTTTGATCTGGACTAGGTCCCGTGGGTTTTTACTTCTTCATTAGAGAAGATTTTCCCATGTTAAAATCTGGTTGTGTTCTTCTCTCTCTCTCTCCTATTTGTTCTATTTTTCCGTTGCGCAGTCCGACCTGGTGATATTCAGGCCGAGGTACTGCCGATATTCGAGATCCGGATCTTGTTGATTGATTTCCGTACAAAAGGCTTCCTAGCCGAGTTTGAGGGAAGCGAGTTCCCAACAAAACGACTTCGTTTTGGAAGTTATAACACCTCAAATGTTTAAATGTGAATGTTAATATTATATTGTGAAAGGAAAATTAATGGATTAGTGAAAATCCATGAATTATGGCCAAAATGGGCAAAAAGGGGCAAAATGGTAATTTGCCAACCGTGTGTTGTGAGGCTTAAATATTGAGTTAGAGGTTTCAAATGACAAAAATAATACTGGAAATGGAATCAGGGCGGAAAATTGAGTAAATAGGCAAATTTGGGAAAAATTGATGAATAGTGATTTTTAGTGTTAAAATACTGTGATGTGAGTGTACCGATAGGTGTGAAATTTTTATCTTAATTTTGGAGAAAGAAAAATATGTCATGGACTGGAAAAATATTTAGATTAAGGATTTATGATCAGAAATTTTATCGGGGTAAAAGTTAGATCGCGTGTGGGACCCGTGTGACCGAAGTCACTTGGCCCCACCTCCTTTTCTTTCCTTCTTTCTCTCTTTTCCTCTCCATCTCTCGCGCGCTCACAGTGAGGGAAAAGGGCCATTTTCACCATTTCTCCATTTTCTTCCCATTTCTTCGTTTCTCCACCGAATCGCTTGATTTTGGTGTTGAAATCTATCGTAAACAACCTTCCAAAGCCATTGGTAGTACTTAGAAGCCTTGAATCCATCTCTTTGGCCGCGTTTTGAGCAAGAACAGATCCGACCCATTGGTGTTTTTGGAGATTTCTTGGAGTTTTGAGCTTCAAATGGTTTAGTGGAGCCTTGGTGGTGATCATACAACTCATTGTAAGTATATTTGTGGTCTTTTGATAGTTGATTTCTTAGATCTATGAATATGTGTTCAAATCTTTGATTTTAGATGTGTGATGATAGAGAGCCCAAATGGAAAAATGCTATTAGATGAAAAGGCCTTAGAATCATGTTTGTAAGCTAGAAATGCTATGTTAAATTTTGGTGAAAAATCTAGGTTTTTAACTTAGAGAATTTTGAGGAATTTTGATGAAAAATGAGTTTTGGTGTAATTTGGATTTAATGATTGTTGTAGGGTGCCTCACACGGTTGGAGTTGTAAAAAGTTGATTTGGAGCATACGTTTGGAACGGTGTTGCTCGTGTTAAGGTAAACTCTTGGAACTTGGGTTTAATCCCTAGTGAGCTCCACCACACCTAGAGGAAGGTTGTGGTTGGACTATGTAGTTATGACATGATGTGTTTGTGTGCTTGTATGCATATTGCTTGTATTGTGTGAAAATTGTGTGGTCACTGGCCAGTTGACGAGTGGAGTTTGGTCATCCGCTGGATTCATCCTTGTGAGAATGCCAGTCGGGTATTGCCGTGGAGTCGACTCTGGGAGCGGCGCCAGGATGATCCAAACGTGGGACGTCCGCCGGATAGGGCTCATGAGGAGTTCCGGTTGGGTATTGCCATGGAGTCTTCTCAACCATGGGAGAGGCGCCAGGACTGTCTCGGGAGTTATATGATGGAGTCCTTGAACATGAATCCATGAGTGGATGTTCTTGGGTGCCTCCAGGTGGATGGTGATATTGTTTTACTTGCATGCCATATTATGTCATTTTGATACATTTTAGTGAGCCATGGAGTGGAGAGAGCCTCTAGCTCCATTGGTTTACTGAGATATATCCGTATATCTCACCCCGTGTTTGGGGGACCACATTTCAGGTCACTATGAGCCGGGAGGAGCTTCGGGCAAGAAGCCCGTGTAGTGGACGTTGGATGGGCATGCGGTGCATTGGATTGCATGGCTTTTATGGCTTTTTGGAGGAGTTTATGGAGTGCACATAGCATACCATTAGTATTTTGAGACTTAGGTCATGAACATATTGCATGATGTCATTTTCCATGCTTTTGTTAGTGTTCATGGTCATATGCTAAGTCTTGTTTATGTTTTATTATTCATGGCTTGGATAACTGTATATTTTGAGTGAGCATGGGACTTGTCCATTGCCACATTCATAGCCTTGAAGTCTTGATGAGTATTGTTGTAAAAATGGTCCATATTTGCATGTAAATGGCCATTATTTTGAGAATGTTGTAAATGATGCTTAACTTAAGGAAATTGAATGATGGAAGGGCCTAGAGCCAACATTAGGACATGATTATGTGTTATGTGGAGTACCAAGGGGTTAGGGATGGATTACACTCCCTTTTTGGGGCTCAAAACTGCTGTAATCTGTCATTTTGCTGCATAGTAATCGATTACCCAGAGCATGGTAATCGATTACCATGCAACAGGGGACGAAAAATTAGCTACTGTCTGCACTGGTAATCGATTACTGGCCTTTGGTAATCGATTACCATGTGAGGTAATCGATTACCCAAAGCTGGTAATCGATTACCAGAACAGAGGAATTGAAAAATTGGCTACTGCCTCATTTTTGACAGGTGGTAATCGATTACCACCCACTGGTAATCGATTACCACAGTGTAAATTTGAAAATTCAGGTTTTTCTAGACTAAAAGAAAGGGGTATAACTTGATGGGTAGAACTCCAAACGATACGTGGTTTGAAGCCACGCGTAGACAACGTAAAGGACTACAACTTGGTAAAAGATGAGAGTAAGATGGTGAGTTTAAATGAAATGAATAAAAAGAAAGATTTATGATGTTAGAAAGTGAATGATTCCGCAAATGGCATTTACAATTATAGTGTGGTTTTAATTGATTACGAAAAATGCATTTATGAAAAAGAAAAGGGATATGTTAAAAGAAAAATTTGCCCGTAACTTAATTAACCTAATCACTGTGATTGTAACTGCGCTTAATATCATAATCAATGTTAACAATACCGGTGTACAACGGGCTGTTACATTTTATGGTATCAGAGCAGTTTTGTTTAGGGAACTCTGATTGTTGTGTGTGATGTATCTTGTGTGTCATAGCTATCTGTGAACTATTTATGATTAATGTATATGTGATTCCTCAGTGTGGGTCTGATCAACTCATTCCTTTGTGTTACATGTACAGATATCATGAGTAGGGCACGAGGTCGCCGTGGGGCACGTGGTGCAGGTCCTTTGCCACCGGATCCGGTCACTGCAGCACTGAATGCTCTGCAGGCGGAAACGGCTGCAAATAGGAATATGACTGAGAACCTGATGAAAGCTAATCAGGATATGATGCAGGCCTTTATGGCTGAGATGAGGGCGGATAGAGGTCGTCCTAGGAGGGAGAATACACCTCCGCATACGGCTACGGTGACTCCTACACCGACGCCATCTGTTACTCCTCAACAGGGGGAGAGTGGGGCTAGTCACCACACTGGTGAGGCTAGTCATCATACTACTACGGATCCTAGTTATGTTCCTGATCCGTCATCTGTTGCCCAATCTACTGGGGCTGCTGGGCAGGTGCTTGATAATGCTGATGATGAGCGTAGGCTCATATCTTTTAGGAAACATAAGCCACCCGCATTTCTGGGGTCAAGGGACCCGAAGGAAGTCACTGCTTGGTTGAGGGGTATGGATAAGATTTTTCAAGTTATGAGATGCCAAGATCCGCAGAAGTTGTTATATTCTGTGTATATGCTGGAGGGTGATGCCCAGGAGTGGTGGGACAATGTGTCTCGCCCGTTTGTTGTTCAGGGAGAGGTCCTTACTTGGACGATGTTTGAAGGATTATTTCATGAAGAATATTTTCCCCGCGATGTTCGGGAGGCAAAGCAAGGTGAATTTGATAATCTGGTACAGGGAGTGATGACTGTTGATGCCTATGTGGCGAAATTTAATGAACTTGTCAAGTTTGCTAATTATGGAGGTACTCTACCTACTCCGGAATTCTTGTCAGCTAAATTTCAAAGAGGGCTGAGTGAGAAGATTGCAAAGAGGATGTCTAATACTGCGGTGAGGAACTTTGCTGATTTGGTGACCCAGTGCAAAAGGGTCGAGACTGTTTATGGGAGGTATCCGAAATCTGATTCTACAAAAGAGCAAGATGTTAAGAGGACACCTGGTCCTTCTGGTAATACCAACAGAGGAGGTTTTAATAACAATAATAGAGGTAGGGGGTTGCATGTAAGGCAGCCTCCTGGTCAGTTCAAGAGGGGTGGAAATACTGGTGGTGGTGGTGCTTCGAACAGATATTTTACCCCACAATGTGGGAAGTGTGGGAAATACCACAGAGGTGTATGTGGTGCTGGTACGTCGAATTGTTTTAGATGTGGTCAGAGTGGCCACTTTGCTAGAAATTGTACATCTTCTTCGGGGCAGGCTGCGAATCTGCAGGCCTTGCCGCCAGCTACTACTACTACTGCTGCTCCTATTGCTGTTGTTCCTACTGTGGGACGAGTTTATACTACTAATGCGCAGCGTACTGAAAAGGCTCCGAATTTGGTTAAAGGTATAATTTTTCTATCTAATGTTGATTTATCTGTATTGTTTGATTCGGGAGCAACACATTCATTTGTGGCGGACTATGTGGCTAAGGCGTTGGACTTAAAGGTAACACGGATGGTTCCTCCGATGCGTATTACTACTGCTACAGGAGAGGTTAGTGAGTCATCTTGGATTTGTGAAGATGTGAGGTTCACTTATTTAGGCAGGGGTTACACCATTGATTTAATTATCTTACCCCTGGCCTCTGTCAATTTAATTTTGGGGATGGATTGGTTGTCTCGGAACTGCGCAATGATTGATTGCTGCGGAAAGAGGTTGTTGCTATCTCACGAGAGGCCGTCTGTTTGTCCGTCTTTGTATTTATCTGTAAGTCAAACTGTGAAAGCCTTGAAGGCTGGAGATTTGGGTTATGTCTTGTTGGGCGGATTGGTGGGTGATAAAAAGGAAGAGATTTCTACTATACCAGTTGTTAATGAGTTTGAGGATGTATTTCCGGATGAGATACCGGAATTTCCACCTGAGAGAGAAATTGAATTCTCGATTGATTTATTGCCTGGTGTGGGGCCGATCTCCTTGGCTCCATATCGGATGTCGCCACTTGAGTTGGCTGAATTGAAGAAACATATTGAAGAACTGTCTGCGAAGAATTTTATTAGGCCGAGTGTGTCTCCGTGGGGAGCACCGGTGATATTTGTAAAGAAAAAGGATGGTAGCATGAGATTGTGCACTGACTACCGACAGCTGAATAAAGTGACTATTAAGAACCGGTACCCATTACCGCGTATTGATGATTTGTTAGATCAGTTGAGGGGTGCCTGTGTATTTTCAAAGATTGATCTCCGGTCCGGATATCACCAGATTCGGATTAAACCGGAGGATGTACCTAAAACAGCTTTCCGATCCAGATATGGACATTTTGAGTATCAAGTGATTCCTTTCGGGCTTACTAATGCCCCGGCGGTGTTCATGGACTATATGAACCGCATTTTCAAACCGTTTTTGGACCAGTTTGTAATTGTTTTTATTGATGACATTTTGATCTACTCTAAGAGTAAGGAGGAGCACGTGGACCATTTGAGGACTGTGTTGCAGGTGTTGAAGGATAAAAAGTTATATGCTAAACCGTCTAAGTGTGAATTCTGGTTGTCTGAGGTGCAATTTTTGGGTCATGTTATTTCTGCAAGTGGTGTTGCAGTGGATCCAAGCAAGATTGAAGCGGTGAGTGACTGGGAAAGACCTAAAACTGTGACTGAGATTAGAAGTTTTCTGGGGCTTGCTGGCTATTATCGCCGGTTTATACAGGGATTTTCTGCAATGGTTCTACCGTTGACTCGATTGACACGAAAGGATACTCCTTTTGTGTGGACCCAGGAATGTGAGGACTGTTTTCTGCTACTTAAAGAGAAATTGACTACTGCTCCGGTGTTGACTCTACCTGACCCGGAGGGTGAGTTTGTGTTATATTGTGATGCTTCTAAGAAAGGTTTAGGGAGCGTGCTAATGCAGGAAGGAAAAGTTATTGCATATGCGTCTAGGCAGTTAAGGCCGCATGAAGAAAATTATCCGACGCATGACTTAGAATTGGCTGCTATTGTTTTTGCCTTGAAAATTTGGAGGCATTTTCTGTATGGGATGAAGTTTGTTGTGTTCAGCGACCATAAAAGCTTGAAATATTTATTTGATCAGAAGGAGCTGAATATGAGGCAGCGTAGATGGGTTGAATTCTTGAAAGATTATGATTTTGAGTTGAAATACCACCCGGGAAAGGCCAATGTTGTGGCAGATGCATTGAGTAGGAAGTCTGTTAACTTATCTCATATGATGATGTGGGACAATGAAGTGATTGAGCAATTCCGTGATATGAAAATAACGGATTTCTTTGCAGGAAGAATGTGTGATATGGAGTTGACTCGGATTGAGAACGAGCTGCACGAGAAGATTAAAGAGACCCAGATTAGAAATGAAAGTATAAAATATTTGAAAGGTCAGAGTGGCATATCTGTTAATGAACAGGGACTATTATTATATCAGGGCAGGATTGTTGTGCCCAAGGAACTTGCAGAGGAAGTTATGACTGAGGCCCATAAGGGTCAATATGCTATCCACCCAGGTGCCACAAAGATGTACCAAGATTTGAAAGTGAAGTTCTGGTGGCCTGGGATGAAAAGGGATGTTGCCGAGTACGTGTCTAAGTGCTTGGTGTGTCAGAAAGTGAAAATAGAGCATCAGAAACCTGCTGGATTACTTCAGCCGCTGGATATACCTGAATGGAAATGGGAGAGTATTTCAATGGATTTTGTTGTGGGATTGCCGCGAACTCAAGCTGGTTATGATTCAATTTGGGTTATTGTGGACCGACTTACGAAGTCTGCACATTTTCTACCAGTACGAGTAGACTACACCACCGAGAAGTTGGCTACCTTGTATGTAAAGGAGATTGTTAGACTCCATGGGATACCGATTAGCATTGTTAGTGATCGGGACCCGAAGTTTACTTCACGATTTTGGGGAGCTTTGCAGCAGGCTTTTGGCACTCAGCTCCGGCTGAGCACTGCTTATCACCCGCAGACTGATGGTCAGACTGAGAGGACCATACAGACACTTGAGGATATGTTGAGAGCATGCACACTGGAACAGGGTAATGCTTGGGATAAGTACTTACCACTGGTGGAATTTTCTTATAACAACAGTTTTCATTCCAGTCTGGGTATGGCACCATATGAGGTTTTGTATGGCAGGAGGTGTCGTACGCCCACTTGTTGGACAGAGGTAGGCGATAAAGAAAGGTTTGGTCCGGATTTTGTGCAGGAAACGACAGTGCAAATTGAGATGATCAGAGAAAAATTGAAACAGGCACAGAATCGGCAGAAAAGTTATTATGACAATAAGCATAGACCGCTGGAATTTGAGGAAGGTGACCATGTATTTGTACGTTTGTCGCCGGTCACAGGTGTTGGCCGTGCGTTGGGAGTGAGGAAGCTGAGTCCACGGTTCATCGGACCATATCAGATTATGAAAAGAGTAGGATTGGTGGCCTATCAGCTTGCCTTACCCCCACAGTTGTCTAATTTACATGATGTGTTTCATGTGTCGCAGTTGCGACGTTATGTTCCGGACGAATCACATGTGGTGATGCCGGATAATATTGAAATCAGGGAGAACTTGAAGACTCCCATTGGTCCTATGGCAGTTTTGGATCGCAGTGAAAAGCGATTGAGAAGTAAAGTGATTCCCATGCTGAAGATTCAGTGGGAAGGCCGCACACCTGAGGAGGCTACTTGGGAGCGGGAGGACGAGATTCTCCGGCTGTATCCTGAGTTAGTGAGCAGGTATGATTTAATTTTGCGGACAAAATTTCAAAAAGGTGGGGTGAATATAACACCTCAAATGTTTAAATGTGAATGTTAATATTATATTGTGAAAGGAAAATTAATGGATTAGTGAAAATCCATGAATTATGGCCAAAATGGGCAAAAAGGGGCAAAATGGTAATTTGCCAACCGTGTGTTGTGAGGCTTAAATATTGAGTTAGAAATTTCAAATGACAAAAATAATACTGGAAATGGAATCAGGGCGGAAAATTGAGTAAATAGGCAAATTTGGGAAAAATTGATGAATAGTGATTTTTAGTGTTAAAATACTGTGATGTGAGTGTACCGATAGGTGTGAAATTTTTATCTTAATTTTGGAGAAAGAAAAATATGTCATGGACTGGAAAAATATTTAGATTAAGGATTTATGATCAGAAATTTTATCGGGGTAAAAGTTAGATCGCGTGTGGGACCCGTGTGACCGAAGTCACTTGGCCCCACCTCCTTTTCTTCTTCTTTTTTCTCTCTTTCCTCTCCATCCTCGCGCGCTCACAGTGAGAAAAGGGCCATTTTCACCATTTCTCCATTTTCTTCCCATTTCTTCATTTCTCCACCGAATCGCTTGATTTTGGTGTTGAAATCTATCGTAAACAACCTTCCAAAGCCATTGGTAGTACTTAGAAGCCTTGAATCCATCTCTTTGGCCGCGTTTTGAGCAAGAACAGATCCGACCCATTAGTGTTTTTGGAGATTTCTTGGAGTCTTGAGCTTCAAATGGTTTAGTGAAGCCTTGGTGGTGATCATACAACTCATTGTAAGTATATTTGTGGTCTTTTGATAGTTGATTTCTTAGATCTATGAATATGTGTTCAAATCTTTGATTTTAGATGTGTGATGATAGAGAGCCCAAATGGAAAAATGCTATTAGATGAAAAGGCCTTAGAATCATGTTTGTAAGCTAGAAATGCTATGTTAAATTTTGGTGAAAAATATAGGTTTTTAACTTAGAGAATTTTGAGGAATTTTGATGAAAAATGAGTTTTGTGTAATTTGGATTTAATGATTGTTGTAGGGTGCCTCACACGGTTGGAGTTGTAAAAAGTTGATTTGGAGCATACGTTTGGAACGGTGTTGCTCGTGTTAAGGTAAACTCTTGGAACTTGGGTTTAATCCCTAGTGAGCTCCACCACACCTAGAGGAAGGTTGTGGTTGGACTATGTAGTTATGACATGATGTGTTTGTGTGCTTGTATGCATATTGCTTGTATTGTGTGAAAATTGTGTGGTCACTGGCCAGTTGACGTGTGGAGTTTGGACATCCGCTGGATTCATCCTTGTGAGAATGCCAGTCGGGTATTGCCGTGGAGTCGACTCTGGGAGCGGCGCCAGGATGATCCAAACGTGGGACGTCCGCCGGATAGGGCTCATGAGGAGTTCCGGTTGGGTATTGCCATGGAGTCTTCTCAACCATGGGAGAGGCGCCAGGACTGTCTCGGGAGTTATATGATGGAGTCCTTGAACATGAATCCATGAGTGGATGTTCTTGGGTGTCTCCAGGTGGATGGTGATATTGTTTTACTTGCATGCCATATTATGTCATTTTGATACATTTTAGTGAGCCATGGAGTGGAGAGAGCCTCTAGCTCCATTGGTTTACTGAGATATATCCGTATATCTCACCCCGTGTTTGGGGGACCACATTTCAGGTCACTATGAGCCGGGAGGAGCTTCGGGCAAGAAGCCCGTATAGTGGACGTTGGATTGGCATGCGGTGCATTGGATTGCATGGCTTTTATGGCTTTTTGGAGGAGTTTATGGAGTGCACATAGCATACCATTAGTATTTTGAGACTTAGGTCATGAACATATTGCATGATGTCATTTTCCATGCTTTTGTTAGTGTTCATGGTCATATGCTAAGTCTTGTTTATGTTTTATTATTCATGGCTTGGATAACTGTATATTTTGAGTGAGCATGGGACTTGTCCATTGCCACATTCATAGCCTTGAAGTCTTGATGAGTATTGTTGTAAAAATGGTCCATATTTGCATGTAAATGGCCATTATTTTGAGAATGTTGTAAATGATGTTTAACTTAAGGAAATTGAATGATGGAAGGGCCTAGAGCCAACATTAGGACATGATTATGTGTTATGTGGAGTACCAAGGGGTTAGGGATGGATTACACACCCTTTTTGGGGCTCAAAACTGCTGTAATCTGTCATTTTGCTGCATAGTAATCGATTACCCAAGCATGGTAATCGATTACCATGCAACAGGGGACGAAAAATTAGCTACTGTCTGCACTGGTAATCGATTACTGGCCTTTGGTAATCGATTACCATGTGAGGTAATCGATTACCCAAAGCTGGTAATCGATTACCAGAACAGAGGAATTGAAAAATTGGCTACTGCCTCATTTTTGACAGGTGGTAATCGATTACCACCCACTGGTAATCGATTACCACAGTGTAATTTTTGAAAATTCAGGTTTTCTAGACTAAAAGAAAGGGGTATAACTTGATGGGTAGAACTCCAAACGATACGTGGTTTGAAACCACGCGTAGACAACGTAAAGGACTACAACTTGGTAAAAGATGAGAGTAAGATGGTGAGTTTAAATGAAATGAATAAAAAGAAAGATTTATGATGTTAGAAAGTGAATGATTCCGCAAATGGCATTTACAATTATAGTGTGGTTTTAATTGATTACGGAAAATGCATTTATGAAAAAGAAAAGGGATATGTTAAAAGAAAAATTTGCCCGTAATTTAATTAACCTAATCACTGTGATTGTAACTGCGCTTAATATCATAATCAATGTTAACAATACCGGTGTACAACGGGCTGTTACAGAAGTAAAGGTAGATAACTTTTCTACATTCACCGTAAAAATATTAAAGACTCAAATTTAAAGTAACTTTATAAACTTTAAACTTAAATATTAACTCAATATATTAATATTATTAGTATAGACAAAATAAAAACATAAATGAAATATACATAAGTTAAACATAATTATAATAGTATTTAAGTTTTTCTTTTAAAGAAAAGTCTATCACAAAGATGAGCATTGGAGATTTTCTCACGCAGAGGCCATGGGCAGAGGAGAAAGACAATGAGAGAGATGGAGGCTATTTTCATATTTTGAAATTGGCTTCTTTCATTACAATTTTTGTAGTTCTACTAACATTATAATATTTTTAAAATATTTTAATAATGCATATTTTGAGAAGTTTATAGAAATATATACATAAAAATCAAAAATATTATAAAACATAAAAAGAAGAGAAATACAAATAAAATATATGAAAAAGTTAAAAATTAAAAGTTATATAAGCTATATATATTCACTTTTTATATTATTATTAGGATTAGAGTTTATGCATTTTGAAAATTATTTCTCAATATATTATGTATATTAAAAAGTAATGTTAATAATACAAATAATTTTAAGAGGATGCAATTTCTTTTTATCGGTTAATTTTAAGGGTTTTATGTTTGTTATGTTAAAAGCAAAAAATGAAGATTTCATCATTTCACTTTCTTTCTCCCCTTTGTTGTGTGTGTAGAAAATAACGTTAAGTTATGTAACATAACAAACATAAAATCCTAATTTTAAATAGTAAATAATTTAGGAAAATAATAATTGGAATAATTAAATTTATAATTTTAAAGATGAATCACCATCAAATAAAAGATTTTGAGGAAAGAATTAATGTGTTAATTGACTCTCCTAATGTAGGATTCTTTTTTTCGTGAAGAGCCATCAAAAGCTGCATTGCTTTAGACGAACACAATATAGGTTTCTTCTAATTCTGAGTGTCTGTAGACCATTGTCCTATATATATATATATATATATATATATATATATATATCTTTGGCTTAGGTAGTTGTACTGAACGTGGGTATTCGTGAATACTATCTCCCCCGGCATAGTTTCTTTGTGTATATAATTATAATTTATCTAGTTAATTTACCATATATTTAAAGGGTGGCAATTTGATAAACGATAGGCATCGTATGTGCAAGCATTCATTTTTAGGTTAAGATATGTTCCAATATTTATTTATTGAAATAGTCAATATGATGTAGATGATGTTATTTCCACAGCACCTTGACTAGCTACTGCACAAGGGTTTACACCTAAGTTTGGCAGAGGAAAATTTAAATTAATTATGGATATGCCTGTTTGTAATACATTTTATAATCTATTGAATTGGGTTAACAACATTACTCGGTAAAATTTACTTCAGACTATAGTCGATTCTATATAATTATAATTATAATACACACATTTATAGATTAAACTAATAATAATACATCACATTATATATAGTATTGAGTTCAAAATTTTAAACTTGATAGAAAGTGTTTATGTAAAACTAGTTATATTTAAGGGGATAATGTTTTTCCTGCAAAATTGAGTTAACTTTATGTTTTGCACTCATATAGTAGAGAAAAGGAGGAAAAATGAATTTCATTCATTTTCATGTGAGTGTAGGAGAAAAAATATTATTCCCTATATTTAAAGGGCAACGAGTCTTAGCTTTGTTTGGTAAATTCAATGTTAGTATCATTGAGATAACTTATTTTCCTTTAGATTTTAATTCACCACAAATATTGTGAATGTTTTTGATCTTGAAGACGATGTCACTTAGGCATCCTTCAGTTCGTTAGAGTGGAAAGAGATTTTTAGTAAAAATCATTAGAGCATTTCTGAATGTGCTAAAAAATACACTAGGTAAACTCTGTATTTGAAATTTACCAAAAAAAAAAACTGTATTTGAAGAGGGGAAGGACCACCGGACAGTACCATGTCGCTCCTCACTCAAAAGAAGTTGAGATCGTTAAGCGGGTTATGCTCCCCAATAACATGAATTCATGACCATTCTAGCTCTTTTTGGAATCGCTTTTACCACCAAATAAAAAAAAAAGTACAAAAATCTTCCTTAAACTTCTATATTGTATGAAAATATATTATGCATAATATTAGATAAAATTATCTAAAATAACTTTAGAAACTTTAAACCCTAATATTTATATTTATGAGATAATATAGTAAATAAAAAATTTGATTAGTAAAAGCTACTTTTAAGGAAAAAAACTTATTAAAATGTTATTAAGATAGAGTTAAAAAATGTAATAACCAAAAATAATAATAATAATAATAATTATAATTATAATAATAATCAAAGTAATAATTTATAAAGTAAAATAATAATAATAATAATAACATTGATAATAATAGTAATGAATAAATAAATTATTAATATTAATATTAATGTGTTGGCTACAAATAAATTAGAATTAGTAATAAATAAATAAATATTAAATTATGTATAATTTATTTATTTATTCAAAATTCTTATAATCACAATAAATTATTTTTATTTAAATATATTACTACACCCTCCTAAATTATTATTAATAAATAATAATATTATAGTTACTATCTATTAAAAAAATAATTGAATAAATATTATCTATTTTAAATTAATGTATAGATAATATCATAGATATATATGGCAAGGGAGGGGGCCACGTGGAACACCCCCTCCGAGCCACCAATACAAGATACAAGAATTGGATGATGCAATCAAATGAAGTAAGTTAAATGATGTAAGAAAAAATAATAAAAAAAGAAAAAGAAAAAGAAAGAATGAATCAACTTTGCAAAAACGTAGCTATATATATAGATAAGGAATGTCACTTTCATGGGGATAGTAAAGAAAGTTTGGAAGGTGGTGCTGTTAGAAAAAGAGAGAAAGATTGAAGAGATTTTTCACCGAGCGTAATAATAGGAAGGAGATAAAGATAGTATAATCGAAAGGTAATATTGAGAGAGTAAAACTTTCTCTATATTTTCTTCCTTCTAGCCTATGTAGCACCGATACTGACACGGGACACGTGACACGATACGACACGACACTCCGACATGTTAATTCTAAAAAATGTTAGATTTCGATACGTTAGGACACGTTTTGATATTAAATAATATTTTTAATTTAGGTAGTGTATATTATATTTAATATTCAATAATTTAACAAAAAATGAAATTAAACTTACAATATTCATCAATTTTGCAAAGAAACATAAGATATGCGAAATATTTATATTAAATTCAATGAAATGGTAATCGTAATCCAAAGAATCTAATAATTGAAACTAAAAACTCAACGCAACACACCCTTTAAACATTTTTTGAATTTCTATAACTCGTGTTGGAGTGTCGGGAAGTGTCGGATACGACACGTTAGGATTTTTGAAGTGTCGGTGCTTCATAGCTTATAGCTATACTCTTTTCATTTTTTTTACAAATTTGTAATAATGTTATTCTGGAAAAATAGTTTCTTTTATTTCTTCTCTTATTTAATATTATTTGCATTTATAGTCCTACGCCTTAATCTTTCTTTTAATTTTATTCTACCTCTCATGTTATTGTGATTTTCATCAAATTTTAGATTCTTCCTTAGCAACAAGATAAAATTAATTATTTGGTACCAAATAAATATTAAGAAAATGTGTAAATTTTAAATGTATGTTTCTACTGTGAACTGACCCTCTAAAGTTTGGGATCATATAGTTAGGGTAAGAGACGCCTTATCATGGCTTGAGCTCCGCAATATCATAACTTTTCACAAGTAGAAGACCCACAAAATTGGGAATTTAATTGGCTTCAGTTAAATATTACATAATTGGTTATTTTTATTTATTATTTATGTTATTATTTCAGTTACGAAATAAACTTGAGAGATTGATATTTTCGATTATTATGGCTGGAAATGGTTATAGTTTAAACATCTCTATATTACTGAGAATTATCTCACTTTTGTTTACTTTGTGCTAACCTTTCCAGAAAATCATCATGCCTAACTTACCTTTTCCTGGAGAAGGATGGACTGTGAATGTTTATTTTTATGACGATCGTTGGGAATATTACATAGCAGTTGGAAACCAAGGAGCAGCAGCTATATTCCATGCAGACAATGTGGAGTCCTATACCTATTTGTCCAATAATAATATATAGATTGAGAAGTATGTAATGAATAAACAGTGTAACCTAATGTAGTATGAGTGTAATATATATGTGTGGAACTGATGTAATATATTTAGAATGTAAGATATTTGTATTAACTTACATCCATGTGTAAAAAAATGAAGGATGTCAGTATTCTCTAGGGCTGGCAAAATGGGCTGAGCCCGTCGGGCTGGCCCATCCCGCCCACCAAACAGGGCGGGCTGGGTTGAGTTTTTCAACCCACCAGCCCACCAAACCCGCTAGCCCGCCGGGCTCGGCCCGCCACAGGCGGGCTAGCCCGCCAAGCCCCCCTTTTTTTTAGGTTACCCAATTGTTATGTAACTTCGTGCCCTAGATTTCTCTGCATGTAAGTGGCTTTTTCGAATTGTTGTGGACTGCTCATACAACACTTTGTTACTTGTTTTGTTTATTCTGTTTTACTTTGATATGATTTTATTTTTTATTATTATTTCTGGATTGAAAGATGCATATTTATATGTAGATTATTAAACACTGATCTTTTTAGTTTCATAAGCACATTAGAATTTTATGCAGATTTTTATATGCTTTTATGCAAAAAAAATTATGTGTTTTTATGCAGGATTTAATTTTTTGTATTTAATTTTTATATTTTTTATATTTTTATATATTTTTTTATTAGTGGCGGGTCGGGGTGGGCTGCCCCGTATTACCAGCCCTAGTATTCTCGGTTCTTCTTTCTATATTTATTTTCTCATTTATTTTAGTTATTTATTATTATTTCAAAATATATTTATTTATTAAGAGGTCGTTACAGAAAATTATTTTGTAAATTAAAATATAACTAAAAATTTTTTCATGCCCTAAAAAAAATCAATTAATATGTAAAATTAAATATAATGATTTTTTTATTTAAATCATGCTTATAAAGTCAAAAAATGCATATACATATATCTTTACAAATAATAAAACAAAATCAACTAATATGATTATAAAATTATAAATATAATTATTATTTTCGATCAAATTAACAATGATAATTTTATCACTTTCTATCCAAATATTTTTTCTTTTATTTTTCTTCACCATTAATTTATTCATAAATAATTAATGGGAAAAGTGTATGATGATCTTTTTTTTTTGGGTGAAAGTATGATGATCCTTTTAAAAGAGATAAAGAAATGTTTATCAAAAAAAAAAAACAGAG
>JAVKPL010010019.1:0-42009 GCA_032173675.1 Gastrolobium villosum
CTTAGAACTTCAGTTTCGATCAGGGGAGATATTCTAACTCTTGTAATTTATTTATTTTTAGTTATTTTTATAGTTATTTCGTGTTATTTAAAAAAAATAAAAAAAAAAAATAAATAAAAAAAAAAAAAATGGTGTGTTTTGAACAAATCCCAGGTTTAAATGTGCTCATCTTTTTAATGTACATGATTAAATTCTTGGAATATATTGTATGACTTTCTGACATAACATTGCATAGGCATAATTAGATTGCATGATTGCTCAGTTGTCTGAATTAAGATTGTGAATTCTGATGTCTAAATGAATTTTCTACTTGATCCAATTATAGCTGCTAAACTTTGAGCCCTAAACACGAAAATTTTTGTTGAAAGGCCTCACTGTTGTAAGACCTGACTTGATTTGTTTCTCGGCTATGCATGCATTGATTGATATGACAAAGGCATTTTGTTCTTATTAGCTATTGGCCAAAATAGCCCACCTGGATCAAATTTTCCTTTGTGCAGTCTTTTCGAAGTCAACGATTTATTGTAAATGACCTGTGGCCTGATTAATGGCTTAGCCAATATCCATATAACTTACCTTGGTTGAGATTGAATCACTGAAAGTGTTGGAAATAAAGTAAAGAAAATGAGGTAAGCTCCACAATGGTCAAAAAAAAAGAGAAGAAAGGGCAAAATAAAAAGAGAAAAAGAAAAAGAAAGCAAGAAAAAGGAAAAGAGTAAAAGGTGGCAGGAGAGGAATGAATTCCCGGAATTCTGTGGAATGTTAGTGGAGCAAAACAATTGAGTTGAAATTGTTAAAAATGAAATAATATCAGTTTTCAATCTCTGGTTGTTTGAGCTACTATCCAAATTTTTCCTACCTATCACCCCAGCCAAAGTTACAACCTGTGAAGTCCTTTTGATCAATTAATGCATGTGTTTGATTCTTCAATTTCAAGAATTTTGTAGAATATAATCAAGCATATGGTAGTGTTATAGCTTTGAGTAATTGAGTGCTCATGATACCCTTAAACACTGAGTATTGAGTAAACATTATTTATCTGTGTGAGGGGTAATCAATGTAGACTTATATATTTAAGAAGCTGATGGCATTATTGGAAGTTCATGATATTGAGTCAGGCATACATGGCATATTGAGTTTGAGAGGGACTATGATTGTTATGTTAGATTAAGTGAATATTTCCTGGATTAAGTCTTTTACATTGCTGGGGACAGCAACGTTTAAATCTGGGAATGGTTTGAATGTGCCTCTGTCAAGTGTGATTTTTCTGTGATAAAATGGACAAGAATTGAGTCATAAGAGAGCAAATTAAATACATATTGGCTAATTATATTGATTCTTTGAATGTCAATAATATTCACCTTTTAATTGTATTTTTACAGGGAAAATAAATGAAGAATTACAAAAAACCTGTTAATGCAATTTTCCACGGTTATAGCACACTATGAGTTCTCAGCATGGCGCGGGTCAGCACCAAACTGCCACAAAACCGCACCAGATTACGAACTTTGCAGCGAGGACATCAAAGTGGCGCGAGGTACAAACAAAGTGGCGCTCCTCAGCGCAACAAGACAGAACCTTGGCGCAACTTAGCGCCCACTCATGAAGAAACTGGCGCTCCTCAGCGCAATAACACAGAAGGTTGGCGCAAGGGAGCGCCAATTTACAAAGGAAATGGCGCAAGCTAGCGCCGCAAGTCAGTGCACTGGCGCTAGCTAGCGCCTAAAAGTGAAGGAAGTTGGCGCTAGTTAGCGCCAATGAATAGTGAAAGTGGCGCTAACTAGCGCCATTTGTGTGAAAAGGTGGCGCCACCCAGCGCCAAGATTTGGAGTGGCGCAAACTTGCGCCAATCCGGCGCCAACCGGCGCCGGTTTGCGGGATGGATCTCCGTGTTTTTCTGAGGGGCATTTTTGGAACGATAAGAAATCAATATAAAAGGACCTTTTATGCAATTAGGTCGGCAGACATACACAGACTTGGCAGATCTGAAAAAAAAAGGGAAAAACACAGATACAGGGTTCAAGGATAGATCTGGAGATTGGAGGAGAAGAGCACTGGAGTTGTTCTTCGTTCTTCATCTACATCTAGTATTTCTTTATCTTTTGTTTTAATTTTATGTTGAATTTTAGATCAGCGATCATGATGTTGATCGGCTAGATCATTTTTATTGTAGTCAGGGTCACGATCCATATGTGAACCCTTGACATGAAGGATTGATTTGTGATTTTTAATTTATATAATTATCTTTATCTTTACTCTGTGCGAATTTTATATTCCCTTTATTAGAATTGATCAATCTGATAGTTGGGGATATTCTGAGGATCAAAATCCTAGATAGGAATATTGGGGTTTTGATCTCGAAAGGGGGTAAGATAACAATTTGTATGCGTGCTAGGAATAGACGTGTATACGATTGCAGATGCTTAAATTATCACGCCCATTGCTTGATCCCATGAGAAACATTGCAAGGAATTGGGGTTTCTCATGGGATTAAAGGGTTAACCCTGCAAGGAATTGAGGGTTAACTATTAAATCTTTTAGATGATAATTTATCTGAGTGATTATATAAATGATTTTTATAAATCAATCCGGAGTAAAAAGCGGGGATCATTTGGTGAATGAACCCTGGCTACAATACTTTTCTCATATTTTTCTAAAAAATCAATTTTCAATTGTATTGTTTTCTTTTTCAATTCAAAAACACAAAAACAAGTCTTTATTTTTAATTTCACTCAATTTGACAATATTTGTCACACAAACCTTATTTGAAAACTTCCATTCTTTAAGAAAAATTTTACTTGATACTAGATCCCAATCCCTGTGAAGACGAACTGTATTTATCACTTTATTACTTGTGCGATCGGTATACTTGCCGGAGAGCATCAGCTATTAAGGCTTAGATTGCGCGTTTGTGACTTAAATGCCTATAAATACAACTTTATGCACAATGCCCTATGCCATACTCCTTCCTTACGTGACTTGTGGCTGATCAGCCTCCTCCCTTGTGCTCCATTGCTTCCTTCTTCACCTTGAAGACCAAGAAGCCATCTTTCTTCTTGGCTTCTTCATCAAAACACTTTGTGAGGGTGTGTTTGTGACTTGTGAGTGTGGAGAGTTGCTTTTGGGAGTGTCCAGCCACTGAGTGTGTGAGGGTTGAGGGGCTGAGTTGGTGTTCCTTTGGTGTGAGCTCTTATTCTTGACTTGTGCAGCTTCCTTTGTGTTGTAAGGGCCAAGCTTTGTGGCATTTTCGCACACATTGTTTGACCTGAGTTTTGGAGCTGTTGAGAGAGCTCCAAGAATATCATCCACCTCTGTTTTGCCTTGATCATCGCAATAGAATAGAATTCATTGATCTTTTTTCCTTTTTATGCAATAAAATTTTGTAACTTCTTTTAGTCGGTAACAACAATGAACAAATTTGGGTTGTGCCCTTGAGTTACTTTTTATTGTGCTGTCTTGTTACTTAACTCTAGTAGTGAACAAAGTCGGACCAAAAAATTATCAAGGGACAAGAACAAAAAGAATAAAAGGAAAATCAAAGGACAAACACGGGTGAAAGGAAATTTAAATGAACCAAGTAATTTATAGTATAATTAATTAATTTTAAAAAAATATTAGGAAAACGTTGAAAGTAGTTTAAAATAACTTAGTTTTCAGTTAAACTACATTTATAAACTAAAATTTAACTTAATTGCTTTTTGAAAGTGTTTTCTCAATGCTCTAGCAAATCACAAATGAAGGCTTGTGTCTCACATAACTCAATTTTTTTTTACTAATCAAAATAAATTAAGCACACTTTTAAAAAACAGTGATAAATTATGCAAGTGAAATTATTTTTCCTCCTTCTATTTGAAATTTAATACAAAACTTGAACATATATAGGATTTAGTTATTAATTGTTAACTTCCGGTTGTGGCATAATCATCCATCATACGCCCATATGTCAAGTGCTGCAACAATCAAGACGGATAACGTGTTGATGATAGACGATAGTATCATAATAGAGTCAGTGAAATATGGCTTTTAATAAATAATGATTAGACTAAACAAAATAAATCTTGGTCCAAAAATAGGCTGATTTAGCAATCTGAGACATAAACACTTCCAAATGTCAATGGAAGTGGATCCTCTCGTGTGAAAAAGTGATCATGTGATCATGTTATTTGATCACAAACACTCATTTAAAAATTATATAATTTTCTCACTCTTATCTCATTATCAATGAATGACTGTAATCAAATAACATGACCACATGACCACATTTTTTACATAGAGAATCCACTAGCAATAGCAACGTATATACCAAAAGAAAAACATATAGAAACCTCTAGCTGCTACATCAGGGTTGAATATCATGCAGCATTCAGCATGCATCATTAACTATATATAATGGCAGTTGACATTAGGCTCATCACTTTGGATGCCAACTCTTCTGGCCTTGTTGGGTTTGGAAAGAGACTGTTGTAGTTTTAATCCAGTCAACCACAGAGTATAACCTATCATCACCATCTGTGTGGATCCTAATATTCTTGTACTTGTAATAGTCTTCCTCATGAATATTGAAGGATGACATTTCTCTCTTCAACTCTTCGCTCATCTCATTGAATTAAGCTGAACTTGGGCTTCCACATCCCTGCCGTCTTTGGTTCAGATGGAATGATCAAGTTTTCAACTTTAAGATTGCACAGGAACTGGAAAAGGTAGTGATGATCATTATAAATTATCTAGGTATATAGAATATTGTTATGAATGGCAATGATATGAAACTAACTAGGGGGTAAGGGCAAATTGAGTTGTTGTTTTAAGATCCTTCTGTAATCTCTACATAGATTATACATGGTTGAATGGACAATATTCTATATATAAGAGATCAAGGGACTTTGTTAATCACTTACCGATTCAATTATCGTCATTAATGCCCGGGAAACTCCTTGGCCCATGTATGCCTCTTCTGTGGCAATAAAAGGCATTTATGCAATCCTCCTCTCATGCTATAGAGCCAGAAAGTAAGAATTCAATAACATTATGTATCACAGTCTTCGTTAACACAAAACAAAATTATAAATCTTTATTTCAAGGGAAGAGAGCATCTGAGCACGAGGGCCATTGCAAAGTTACGGTCCTACAGAAGAGTGTTCACAGACTCAATAACCAAAAAAGTTGGAAAGAATAACAAATGGAAAAAGGATACCTTATACAAGCTGCTGTGATGATCTCGTCATCTTTCTCCAGGAAAAAGGATACCTTACACAATAACGTGAATGGAGTACTTCCCCAGCTCCCAAAGATTGGCACACCAATGCCACAACCATAGCCACCAACTAGTTGATGCTGCCAGCTCCCAAAGATTGGCACACCAATGCCACAACCATAGCCACCAACTAGTTGATGCTGCTGTGGAGATTCGACATTGTTGTTCTCCTAATGACATAAGTTATAAGAATAAGAAATATTCCCTATTCACATGGTCATACAAGTAATGTGATATGTTTTTACTGAACAAACTAGTTCCATTCAAGTATCATAAAACAAAGATTAATTTCCTTTTTTCCAATATAATCCTCTGACGATTATGAATGAAAATGAGTCGATTTATCATGAACTATATGAAGTCTTGTGGATTTAGAGCAAGATATATATGTATCCCTCAAGGTTGATATGGAGGTGCTCAAAGAAGTAATAGTATAAATCAAAGCTCAAAGGCAGTCACTGCAAGTCCGTAAGTGTTGTCTCATAATATTGAATGATGTCTTTTTTTACTTAAAACAATTATTTTATTGTATGTATTCTACATAATAAATTATATAATTATTGAGAGATGATTTGAGGATAAACTTATATTTTATTCTCTACATGAAAAATCATGTTATAATCATGTAAGAATAATTAAAAAATATTGTCATGGCTTAAATTAAAGAAATAAACAAACAAACGACTACTAACAAGAAATATGAATAGGTTTATCAAATGTATAAAATCGGCTAAAATTAATCCTGGATAATTTTGACCTGAATAGTAAATGACAGCAATTGATCAAAAGGTTGTATTCTTGATGCTTGTATGAAAATTAGAATAATATTAGAGTAATTAGAAAGTTTTGAATGAAAATACAAATTAATGGCAGCAACATATACCACCTTGGGGTCATCGATCTTTCACAAAGCACACAGTCAAAATTCTAAATGTCATGGAAAAAACACAAAAATAATATCTTCCAAATATAATATTTGATGCACAAATCATAGAGAAAAAATAAGTACCTCTCTGCAACATGGCCCCCCCACAATATAATCTTGAACAGTTAAGGTCCGGTGTTTGCATATGCAGAATGGACATAACCAATTGTTGCTATCAAAGCTGCATATTCCTTTGTGCCATCCATATAGAATACTTGTTTCATTTTCGTCAATTAGCTTACAATCTATCAACCATGACAAAATGGTTTTTTTACACGACCTTACTGGTACATGTGCAAGTGAATCTTTTTTCATACTTGGAACTAGTCTGTCAGGAGATGATGGATCTTTTTCCATTATTGAAGTTGGTCCAGGAATATTAGTTTCATACTTGAATATTTATACCCTGCATGGCTTCAAATCAATTGAATGTGCCAAAATATCTGTTACAGAATTAGTAAACAGGTTAAGCGATCATAAAAATATTTATGGCGATTAACAAATACCAATGAACATTTATGATCTGAAGAAACAAAAAAAGAATAATAGGGAAAGAAAATTCAAGGAAACATTATAACTCAATACACAAATAAGCGATGATCCACTTTAATTAAATAGATGTTGGTGCATTTGAAAACCAAATAGGTTATGATGGCGCAATCTATGCCAGAATAGATCTGGAAATTTGTACATCAATCAAACAAAATAAATAATGAACCTTCATGCATGCATAAATGAAGTTGTCGAATAAGTAGACTTCAATCAAGGAGATTGAACACTTTGCCCAACAGGGGAAGTCGAATCATATCTACCACAAAAAATCTCGACCATACCATAAATTGCTTCTGAAGAGAAAACATACCTTCAATTTGGGAACAAGATCTTTGCCGCCCTAGATTCTTGATGTGAAGGTTTGAACATTGGTCATTGTAGAAGCAAGTAATCAGTAAATCTATGAAAATGCTAAAAAATATTTTAGTGAATATATCTCAACTCATTGAAGGAATTCAAGTTACATATATATGGTAACAAGAATGGGAAAATCGATACCAGAGGAGACCGATTTGTCACGTCGTCAAGCAAGACAAGCAACAAATTCAGACTGCACAGTCTTCTCCAGCTTGGTATTTGGTACGCCGTCAGTGTCTTTATATATAGAAGAAGAGAAGAGGGGCTCCTTCACCCATTTGGGGGGTTTTTATCGTCTTTAATATTTTATTATTTATTATTAGGGATCACGAAGTAAACGCAAAGCAGATCCAGCATGTTTCATTTTTTTATTAATTGAAAAGTCATACAGAATATTTTAAAAATGGTATATTTTATTCTTACCAAAAAGTTCATATACAAAAAAATTAAACATGTTATTTCAGATTTTCATATAATATTTATGAATTATACTATTAAGAAATGAATTCAATGTCACCAAATTTAACAAAATTAGAGAATAAATGGTATCCTATATTTAACTTTTTAATTTATAAAGAAATAAACGTGTTTTGTCATTTAAAATACCTTCTTATTTTAATATAAAATAAATATTTTTACTTTTCATTGAAAAAAATTTATTTTTAAAAATTATGCCCAACAAACCAAACAAAATGAAAAACATAAAATTACAAATGAAATTGTCAAACATAACGCCTTACGTGTGATATCATCAACTCAAGCAACATGGCTGACATGTGATATCACCTCTAGTTTTATGGACAACTAGTCTTGTCTCATCAACCATTATTTTTAAGAAGTATGATATTCATACTATCAAATTTTTCTACTACTACTTCACTACCACTCTAATCACCATTGAATTCAAAAGTTATTTTTCTTTTCTCTCTCTTCAATTAACTTTTCCTCTAATACGTGATACTATTGTCTACCATGTTAACTCGTTATCTTTTCTGTTTTTGTGCCAGCACTTTGAGGCGTTGGCATACGCATGGATAGCTATGTCATAACATGAAATAAACTAAATAATAAAAAATCCTAATCTTGTTTAAATTTTGTATTAAATTTTAAATAGAAGATAAACAAATTCACTTGCATAATTTATCACTGATTTTAAAAATATGTTTAATTTAATTTAATTTATAAAATAAAAAGAGAGTGAGTTGCTACGGCACTAATAAGTGATAACACTTTTCAAATGATATTCCATCTTCATTAAATTATCCTTTATTTCGAGTGAAGAAAAATTGAAAAAGAAATTAATGAATTCATAAAATATAGAATTATTTTCTTTTGGTAGGTAGAAATATTTGTCGGTTCCTTTATTTCAATGCTCGGAATGCCATGAGGGAAAGAAATTATTGATATTCTATTTAATGGAAAAACTTAAGGATCTGACTATAATTGAAAAAAATTAAATTTTATAAAAAAGAATCATTTATTTAGTAAAAATCTAATCAAATCTTTTTAAAGAAATTTATTCAGAACATATAAGCAAATAAATCAAAATAAAAAACACAGCTATTATGAAGATTTGTCAAGGAGGGTACTTAAGGAATTAAAATATAGCTTATTAAATTAAAAGGAAAATACGTAATAATTTTTTGAAAAAATTATTTTTTTGAAATATAGCTTATTAAATTAAAAGGAAAATTACTCTTTTTTGAAAACAATTTAAGCATATGTTATGAAGTGCAGTTAAAGAATTAACATATAATATCTAAAATAAATAGGAATTTTTTTTAATATCTTAATAGCATTTCTTAATTTTATCTATTAAGAATATTTATCAATTAATAATATTTAATGAGGATTTATTAATTGGGAATAATATTACTTTTCTTATGATAATATACAAAATAACATTACTTTAAATATTTGCTAAATACAAATAATTAAATTTTTTAAATTTAAGATTTTTTTAATAGTTAATTTTATACCATTATTGTTTGGAAGACCCTTTCAAGATTTGAATTTGAATTTTTTTACAATTGAAAATTGTTAAAGAATATTTTAAAAATGGTAAATTTTATTCTTACAAAATATTAGTATATAAAATAGCTTACCAAAAAAAATTAGTATATAAAATAAAAAATTTAAACTTGTTATTTCAGATTTTCATATAATACTTATTATTATACTATTCATAAATGATTTCAAGATCACCAAATTTCACAAAATTAGAGAATAAATGGTATCCTATATTTAACTTTGATTATTTTATAAGGAAATAAACTTGTTTTGTCATTTGAAATCCCTTTTTTATTTTAATATAAAATAAGGGGCTTGATTTTCTCATGTTGCTTGATAATTAAATTATCATGTTGTGATTCAATCACTACAAAAAAAGGGAATTTAGCCACGGTCGAAAATGTGGCAAATGGCTAAAAGCACCATGGCCAAATCAATTTGCCACGCTCACACAGAGCGTATGTAATACTCGCATCGCATTTGCTTAGCTAGGGGCATATTTCCACTTAGCCATGACTTTGTTGAGCGTGGTAACATTTATTAGCTACGTTGACTCTTGAGATTAGCCATGAACATAACCGTGGCTAAATGTGTTCATTATATAAAAAAAAATATAATGATATCAAATTCGGTTTCGGAATTCCTATCTTGCTGCTGATCCAAGAAAATAAAAAACAATTGAATATTAAATTACAAATATAAAATTTTAAGAAATGAAAAGAAGAGTTTACAAATAATTAAGGACCCAATTGAATAATTATCCGGTACAAAAACAAACTAAGCATACAATCGTATGGAACCATCTTCTTGGCACTTGAACTCTCTATCCTTCTACACAAATATTTTTTTTTTTTCTAACCATTTTACATTATGCCTAAAACCATTAGTTCATTGAATATTGTAACAGCCCGTGTTAACCCGGTACGTTAATTGTAAGAACCCGCACCGTTAATTAAGGTAGTTAATGATTTAATTGTGATAATTAGGAAATAATTCCATAATTGACCCTAATAATTATTATGAAGCGTTAATAATTATAATTAGTGGGTAAGAATGCTGAAAGTCGCTTTTTGGAAGAAAAATGCAGATACCGGTTCTGCTAGTCGATATAAATGCGTACCGAAAAAGTATTCTGGAAAATCATAACAAGTGCATGATAATTACTAGAATAATATGTAGGACTTGTAAAACGAGTTTCAAGTCAAAATAATGAGATCTGATGCCAGAACTGATACTGGGTGAGTTGGTGCGTCAGCCCTTGTTTCTGGTCCTTTGAGATTTCTTCACCATTTTAGAGATCAAGTGTCTCTTTTGCTTGGTTTCTTCTTCTCCAAACACTTGGTGTGAGTGGGAGTGACCTTGGGGGATGAGTGGTTTATTATATTTGAACTTGGATTTGATCGTATTTTATTATATTTTAAATTAATGCTTCTTTTAACAATTGAGTCATTTTTATTGGGTCACAAATCTAATTGACTTTAGGCTTCTTGAATTAATGGTTGGACCATATGCAATAGGCAAATACATCAGATTCTACAATTGGTATAAGTTATATTCTAAATCTTAAATGTTAATCCTATTTATATTTTAACAGTTCTAGTTTTTTAATTATATATGTTAGCCATTTTATTCAAGTAAATCGAAGTTCAAGAATAAATGTAACATTTTTTATTTTTACACCGTTGTATAAGTAATCTGCCCTATATATATATTCTAACATAACTTAATTACAGCATAGTTCTCTTAATATGCATTCTAGTTTTTATCTTTGTTTTAGTTAACCGGCCCAATCAGTTTGTGAATTCTGATTAACAACTAGTAGTACCAAATATAATTTTTCAATAGGTACGGAAATGTGGGGTTGGAAACTGGCAAAAGCTATAAGAATGCATATAATATTAATGTTTAATTTCAAGAATTATGTCATCCTTTCTTCCTATACTTTGCTTGAATGTAGGTTCTCATCTTTGCATTTGCTATCATTATTATTATTTTTTGAAAATATTCTAATTCATTCATCGCTTTGCGACTAGTCCGATTTAGGACGAATTCAGGATTAAGACTTTAAATTTATTTTAAAAGTGGTATTGGGAAGGATCGAAAACATGCTCTCACTCCACCTATTCAGCTTCACCAACTAAGCTACCACTATTTGGTATATCATTATTGTTATTATTATTATTTGAAATATCATTTAACGCATATTGTATTAATGTTTTCAAGCTACGTGATTGAAATTTAGGGGTCTCCTTACACCATTCTTTTTTTTTTTTGGTTACATCCTTACACCATTCTTTCTTATTGAATCATGTATCTTGTTTAGCAAATTTAGATTTAAAAAATACATTGAATTTATTAAAAAATAAGTTAAGGATAATTAGGATTTCAAAATAGAATAAAATGTAGAAATATGAGTAACAATTTTGAAAAAGAAATTGTTTGTATTTCACAATGTATAAAATTTTATGAGGGCATTTTCAAGACGACACTTTGGTACCCTAAAGGCTAATCATGTCCTAAATGTGAGATAAAAGTATATATAATCCAGTTATATAAAAAGCTTAGTTGTATATTAATGTAAGTCGTGTATTACGTAATTGAAATAATTATATTTTATGACGCATCACTTCAGAACACGGATATTATTTAGTAATATATATTACAAAATTTCCCAATAGAAATGCTCACTAGTACTGTTGTGGTTCTTACATTCTGTTGTCTTAGTTCTGGAGAATCTAAGGTTGCCAAATACTTCTTCTACCTTTGATACATGATAAAAATTTGTGACATTCAAAAAACCTGGTGGGAAATTTCTTCTACAACAGTGGTAGAGGACATATAAAGTTAAATTTCAAATAATTAAGTTATATGATAGTTTCACAGATCCATAAAAATTTGTGCCATTTTATTTTCATTTTTTTTTTTCAAAAAACCTGGCACAATGGAATGAATGAGTTTTTGTGGGTTTGTTTGTGTGGGACCCATGGTTATTTCAATATATATCAAATAGCATAATATAGGAAAATTCTGAACCTGAAATAGTGAGAGAGAGAGTATTACAGCAGTATAAAAGACATATAAAGCCCTATAAATAAAATAATACAACACAAATAATTAAGTTATATGATAGTTTGTGAACTAAGAAACTTATAATATCTATTGATAGAATAATTAATTCTTTTTTAAATATCACTTTTTTTGCATATTGTTTTGCGTGCAATAAGGTTAAGATAATGAAGGAGAAAGTTTTTTTTTTTTTTTTTGTCTTTTTCTATTTTTGTGTAGTGAGTGTGTGACCAAGGTTGTTGAACAGTAATATGTATTGTATATCATTAAGCAGATTTTTTGTATGTGTATCATGAATTGTATCAAATAGTAAGATATAAAAAAAAAAAATTAAAAATATATAATATTATATAGATCTAAATTCCAAAAAAAAATTCAATCAACAAAATACATAAGTAACTAAGATTCAAATAAGTTATTCCCCTATTCATCAATTATCGGGACTAATATTATCATTATGGGAATCTATTGGTGACATAACTAATACTAATTTTTGTTAATTAATTTTTGAATTTAAATTACAAATCAAATCTTCATTTTTTTCTTATTAATAATGATTTTTCAGTTTTTTTTTAATTAGAATCACAAATTACATCTTTATATACTTTTCCCAAGTAATAGACTTTTCAAAAAAAATCATATGAAAATTGTCAATTTTGATTTGTTTTTCATATCGTTCAATACACGATTCGATACTGTATTATGCAATGTAGCGACACACAATTTGATACAACTATACAACCAACCAATATATATCTTGGAGATATGAATCGTATCGTATCACATTATACGTATGGTTGCGACTAATATTTTGTAACCTATTTTAGCAAGTAACCAAAATTTAAAGATTTATGTTTTCTCCTTAAATTACTATTTGTTGTACAGTGTTGTTACTTATTTTTTAGCATATCAAAGGCACCCTAAGTCTTCGATTGGTTCAATTCTACAGAATAATAAATGTAACAAGGTGCAAGCTTTATGGAATAAGGTGTTCAATCATATTTCGTCATTTTACTTTTGTCACTCTCATATTTTCAGTCTGTGTGGTCATAATAATAACTCAAGTCGTGAACAAAATCGGACCAAAAACATATCAAGGGACGGGGAAAAAATAATTATGGGGATATTTGGTAGAGGAAATCCAGAGAATATGGTAAAAAGTGAGTTTTTCAGTAATTTTATCAAAGTTGTTTGGTAGTCCAAAATATTACCGAGGTTTTTTTTCTTCAGAATTTTCATATCTAATTTTTCAATTTTCCTGGGAAAGTGCATGGTATTCTTGGGTGGTTTATATTTTACACACAAAATAAAATTCCGGGAAAATCACATTTTCAAAAAAAAAATAATAATTAAGAAATCTTCTATCAAATATGGATAAATTAGATTACCACCCTCACTTTCCCGGCAAATTGAAAATAAACCCTCTACCAAACACCCCTTAAGGGAAAAACACACACACACATACCCAGGTAAGTGAAAATTTAAATGAACAATAATAATTTATAGTATAATTAATGAACTTAAAAATGATATTGGAAAAAGGCTTAAATTTGTTTAAACTACTTTAGTTTTTAATTAAAACAACATTTATAAATTAATATTTAACTTAATTGCTTTTTGAAACTGTTTTCTCAATGCTCTAGCAACTCACAACATGAGGGCTTGTGATAGGAATATAGTCATGTATAAGTATATGTAGATATATGTAAGCTGGATAGTAAGGGATTATTAGAGTATGACAAGTTTGTTAGTTAGTATATTCTAGAAGAAATGCTGAGGTGGCAAGGTTGTTAGAAGAAATAAAAATTAATAAAAATCGTGTTGGAAAAAGGCTGGACTTGTTTGTTAATAAAAACTACTTTAGTTTTTAGGCTAACCTAGTATATAAATATTTATTTATATTTTTTATACTACTTGTAATAACTCTCTCTTTCATCAATTTATTTCACCCCATTTTATTGGTTTAACAAACTTTTTGATTGATTTTGTTCTATATTATGCTATTTGGATATATATTGAATTTATGTATATTTATGGAATTACTGTTTTCTCATCCTCCTTACACAAATAAACCCACAAAAAATTCGTTCCACTATGCACTGCTTGTTTGTGTTAATTTATTTATTTTTTTATTTATTTTTTATTTTTGTTTGCACTTTTTTTATAATGGGCTAAGATAATATAACCTGTTATCTACTTTCTCTCACTTTAATTTTATTTATTTATTGTAGACTTTATAAATTATTGCTGCAAATTGGAAGCTAAGGTTTCTATATGGAAATTTATTTTTTGTGGAATTCTGTTATCTTATTTTTATTCTTTAACTTGCTAACAGGCTAAGACAGGCTTTACACAGGCTTTTATTTTTTGTAAATAAACCAGGCCACAGGCCAATACTATATTCGTGACAGGTAACAGGCTAAGGTTGTTAGAAGAAATAAAAGGTTAACACCCCTAGGTGGAGTGGTGTGGAGAAGGATGGAGATTGGAACTTGCGACTTGGGCTGGAAAATCAGATTGGGAGAGAACCAGAGCACTCTCTAATTACTCTGAAATTATCTTTTGTTTTTCTTCCTTTTCCATTGTAATTTTCTTCTGTTCCATTGCTGTTTTTTGCATTCATTGTAATTGTCTTTTCTAGTTCAATATATAGAAAATCCAGATTGATTTTGGGCCATTTCCTTGGTGTTTTGTGCGCTATCTCTAATACATTTTTCCAGATCCTAACAGCTTGTGTCTCATACTCTCTTTTTATTTTATCTTTTACTATAACATTAAGCACATTTTTTAAAACAATGATAAATATGCAAATTAAATCGTCTTTCCTTCTTCTATTTGAAATTTATTATAAAACTTGGACATATTTAGGACTTAGTTATTACTTCTTAACTTTCAAGTTCTGGAACCGTGAGGAAGGAGTGAAGGACAACGCATTGATGATAGACGATAGTATCATATCAAACAAAATAGATCTTTGTCCGAACCAGGCCAAATTTAGCAATTTGAGATAAACATTTCCAAATATGTCTATACCAAAAGAAAAACATATAGAAAGCTCTAGCTGCTACATCAGGATTGAATATCAGGCAGCATTCAGCAGGCAGCAGTAACTATAAAGGTAGTTGACATTAGGCTCGTCACTTTGGATGCCAACTCTTTTGACCTTACTGGGTTTGGAAAGAGACTCTGGTAGTTTTAATCCAGTCAGCCACAGAATATAAACCTATCATAAATCATTCACCATCTGTAAGGATCCTAAGATTCTTGTACTTCTAGCAGTCTTCCTCATGAGGGGCAACATTTAAGTCAAGGAGCAGTCTCCCTAACGTTTGTGGTTCCAAGCCATTCTTATCGTTTTTATTATTGTCACCATCTGTAGAACGAGAACGTGAGTAAAGAAAGAGAAAACTCCACACAGGAGAGAAAGAGAGATTTACCTGCTATGCATGTGGTAAAGTTTTTGTACAATCTTAAAGCATCACGTAACATCAAAATATTGTAGGACGATGCGTCTCTCTTCAACTCTTGGCACATCTCTTTAAAGCCGTACTTGCGCTTCCACAACTCAGTAGTCTTCCGAAAAGATGGAAAGATCAAGTTTTCAACTTTAAGACTGCACAGGAACTGGAAAAGGCGGGGCTGACCATCAGAAATTGTCTAGGTATATAGAATATTGTTATGAATGGCAATGATAGGAAACTAACTAGGGGGAAATTGGGGAGTTGTTTTAAGATCCTTCTCTAATCTCTACATAGATTATACACGACTGAACGAATATTCGATGAGAGATCATAGGACTTTGACTTACTGATTCAATTACATTCATTAATGCCCGGGAAATTCCTTGGCACCTGTATGCCTCTTCTGTGGCAATAAAAGACATTTCTGCAATCCTCCTACCATGAAATCTATAGAGGCATGAAGTAACAATTGAATAACAGTATGTATCACAGTCTTCGTTAACACAACAAAATTATAAATCTTTATTTCAATGGCAGAGAGCATCTGAGCACGAGGGGCATTGCAATGTTACATTTTTACAGAAGAGTGTTCACAAACTCAATAACCAAAAAAGTTGGAAAGATTAACCAACGAAAAAAGGATACCTTACACAAGCTGCTGCGATGATCTCGTCATCTTTCTCCAGGATAAATGTATAAAATCGGCTAAAATTAATCCTGGATAAGTTTGATCTGAATAGTAAATGACAGCAATTGATCAAAAGGTTGTATTCTTGATGCTTATATGAAAAGTAGAAGACTATTAGCGTAATTAGAAAGTTTTGAATGGAGATAAAAATTAATGGCAGCAGCAGTAATGAGTTACATGCTTTAAGACAGGGAAAAATAAACTTTGCAACAATGTGGAATTATACCATCAATGTGCTTACCCTCGACTGTAAACTATACTTTCAACCAGATTGATGCCCGTGTGCCGGTCAATTATTGTGTTAAAAGCTTCATTCATTAACATCCAAGTAACTGCAACCTTTGAATTATTTTCTACATGTGAGTTCTTAGCAGCAGAGACCACCTTGGGGGTCATATCCATTTGGCGGATAACTCTCCAAGAGTATCTTGCAAAGACATCATTTCTGGTTCCAAGTGAGCCTTCCAATTTCTCATAGATCTTTCACAAAGCACATAGTCAAAATTCTAAATGTCATGGAAAAACCACAAAAATAATAATATCTTCCAAATATAATCTTGAACAGTTAAGGTCCAGCGTTTCTTTTGAGAATTCTTTAAAGCACCCCCAGTGAACTACAAAAGCATGAAAAATGCTTTTTCAGCAACATCAATGGATTATGTCATATAAATTGGGGGTAGGGAAAAATAAAAAGGGGGGGGGGGGGGGGGTTGTGGGCTGTGACATGCTAGTATGGAAAGCTTTAACCCACCACCCAAAATAGAGAACGAAAGAAAAAGTTACATGGACCATGAGAGAAATCTTACACTTCTTTTCGCACTGAGAGCATGTGATGAATTCCTTACTCTCCCCGCCAATTCCACAGTATTTGCATATGCAGTATGGACAAAACCAACTGTTATGGGGAACCCTCTGTAATTAAAAAGGAAGAAATTCACAATAATTATGAAGACCATCAAATATATCTACACCAGAGTAATTGTTTCTATAGAAACATATGAAGACCATTTCCAGAAAATAAAAACAAAATTGATTACCTCCATATTCATACAAGATGGATGATATGTGGAGGGACACTGGTCACAACAGATTAATTCACCCGCATCTCCGCAGATTGAACAAGCATCATCATTTTGGTCTGCAACACTTCCTTCTAGCACATACGAAAACCTACACCGGCGTTTTCGTTCCCTGGCATCCTGCCAAGCAGCAATCAGGCAATCTTGGAGACATGTGCCTTTCTGGAGGAGATAAATATGTTCATATGGTTGTTTCAGATCACTTCCAGCATGCTTCTCAAAGGTCCACACTGATGTTTCCCTCTGGCAACAGCTGCAAAGTATTCCACCTCTAGTAATTCTTCCTCTCAAAGCTGCATATTCCTTTGCGCCATCCATATAGCATACTCGTTCATCTTCGTCGATTAGCTTATAATCTATCATCCATGACAAAATGGTTTTTTTACTCAACCTTACCGGTACAGGTGCAAGTGAATCTTTTTTCATACTTGCAACTAGTCTTTCAGGTGATGATGGACCTTTTTCCATTATTGAACTTGGTACCGGAATATTATTTTTCCTTTTTTTTCTCTCCCTCTACCGCCCTCTTTTTGGAAATGCAACTCCGTATACCCTGTATGCCCCACTTTATAGACTCTACACTTTCCTTTTTTTGCACTCCATTTGTCGCCCTCTTTTTGGATACACAACTCCGTGTACCCTGTATGCCCCATTTCATAGGCTCCACACTTTCCTTATTTTGCTCTCCCTTTGCCACCCTCTTTTTGGAAAAGCAACTGTGTACCCAGTACGCCCCATTTTATAGCCTCTACACTTTCCCTGTTTAGCTCTCCCTTTGCCTCCCCCTTTTTGGAAATGCAACTCCGTGTACCATTTACGCCCCATCTTATAGGCTTTACTCCCTGTCCACCACCATGTCCACTTGCAGCGAAACCCACACTTGAGTCCATCATTTCTGTCTCCAATGCTATTGGACTGCATAAGGTTGTTTTTCTTGTTGTTGTTAGTCTAGTAGGGCTGCACCTTGAATTCTCTGGATCAGAACTGAACGAGTCACTTCCAGGATCACTTATTTCTAGATAGTTTACTCTTTGATTTCGATACCTAAGGGTGTCGGTCATGTTGTTGGTTCTAGTCATTGAAAGTTCTGTTCTGACCATGTCAATTGAATGTGCCAAAATATCAGTTACAGAATTAGTAAACAGCTTAAGTTATCCCAAAGACTTGTTATGGCGATTAACAAATACCAATGAACATTTATGAATTGAAGAAATAAAAAAGAATAATAGGGAAAGAAATGGTCAAGAAAAAAGAAAATTCAAGCAAACATCATGCTCAATACACAAATAAGCGATCCACTTTAATTAAATAGAAGTTGGTTCATTTGAAAACCAAATAGGTTATGACGGCGCAATCTATGCCAGAACAGATCTTAAAATTTGTACATCAATCAGCCAATTCAAATAATGAACCTTCCTGCATACATAAATGAAGTTCGCGTTATGTAGACTTCAATAAAGGAGATCTGAACACTTTGCCTAACAGGGGAAGTCGAATCATCTGCCACATAAAATCTCAACCATACCATAAATTGTTTCAGAGGAGAAAACATACCTTCAATTTGGGAATAAGATCTTTGCCCTAGATTCTTGATGTGAAGATTTTTATAGATTCCTTTGAAGTTTGAGCATTGGTCATTGCAGAAGTAAGTAATCAGTAAATCTATGAAATGCCTGCACAACTTGAAATTGCTAAAAGAAATTTTAGTTAATATCTCAACTCAATGAAGGAATTCAATTTATATATGGTAACAAGAATGGGAAAATCGGTACCAGAGGAGACCGAGAAAGCGCTCTTCTCTTCTAGTGCTTTGAAAAAATGAAACAAATATGTCACGTTGTGAAGCAAGACACTGGGAAACAAATTCAGACTGCACACTGTCTTCTCCAGCTAGGTGTTTAGTGCTAACAGTGACTAAAACTTGAAATTTGTCTGAAAGTGGATTCCCTAAGGCAATTGTACTAGGAAGGATACACTGTCAATGTTTTTATATAGAAGAGGACTTTCTCTTTCCTTTTAAATAAGATTTCTCAAAAATAATTGCAATTAAACTAGAATGTAGCACCAAATTGTATTGGAAAATCCACAAAAGCATATAGTATTGCAATTAGATAAAAAGTACAAATCCAATCAAAATGTCAACTGCAATTTATTTGGCCCTTGTTTGTGCTGACTCAACACTTGTCAAATGCGTTTCCTGCATTCATTGTCTAGTTCATCATTAATTGTAAGCTTCACTCTGTTGATATATTATTAGATGTGTTTTTGTTACCTGGTCTTAGATAAGAATATGATGGGAAACTTGTGTGATTTTTTGTATCCTATTATGCCATGTAAAAAGAGTATTTGTACCATTGCATTCCTCTTTCTGCCATGTTAGACGGGCTTACAGAATTTGTGAAATGCAGTTTCTTATGTTCTACTATATTATAATGCAAACCTATGCGCAAGGAGAACTTGTGGTTATGTATTTTAAATCTTATGCAGAGCTTTGCCATTTCATCTGATAAAGTACAACCTGAGTAACACTAATTAAACTTTGATTAGAATATGGCCCTTATGTACTGATAAAGGATAGAAAATAGAGGATATCTTTTCAGACACTTTTTTTTTTTTTTTTACATATACAAAATTTTGTTGCATTGACTATATATATATATATATATATATATATATATATATATATATATATATATATATATATTTGTTGTACGTATATATATATATATATATATATGTACTATATATATATATATATATATATATATATATATATATATATATATTGACGTATATATTAATGAAGGATAGAGAAAAAAGAGGAATTCCTTTCAGACACATTTTCTACATATAATTTTGGTCATATCTCATATCTTCAAGCATATGTAGCTGCCCAAAGCTGTTTTGGATTGAGCAAGTACAAGAACTACTACAAAAAATTGCCTCCTAGTTAGTAACTCACCTTAATGGCATCCAAGAACTTTCCACCAAACTATAAAGCTACTGCTTCTTGCATTAATTATGTCATTGAAAATTGTTTAGTAACTGATTATTTCTTGAGGAAACTAGCTGAATAAACACCAATGTAAATTTTCATTGGTGAAGGAATGAAAATGATGGATGGGAGAGGGGATTGTGAAAGGAGAAACTAGTACACTAAGAGAAATTAGCCATTGCTTTAAATCAACCATATATAATTAGTCGTTAATTAATTTGAAAATTTTGACAGAGTAAAAGAATTCGGGAAGTTATACAGCTTTACCATTTCACGTTGTTGATTGGTTCCGTCGCCTTGGTTGTTGGATGTAATGTTGGAAGCATGTTGATGGATTCAATCGCAAGCTTTTACTGACAGGTACCATTTTTCCCAATTCGTACCAATGGTTTGTGATTTTCCCCATCTGCATTAGGTTTTGAGATTCACCAAATAACATGAAACAGAGGAATTGATTGCGAATTTCAACTTGGGGTTTCTCAATGTCTTTGTCTTTAACCAGCAATCCCAAACTCAAAATGGAAACCCATGCACAGATAGCAACCCCAAACCCAGAATAGAAACGCATCTTGATTCGAATCTCAATTTCGAAGAATCTGCTTCCCTTGTTGTTGAAGGTTATATGCAAAATGAAGAACTGTTCTCGGCCAAGGTTTAAGGCTTGAAGCTAAATCAACTTCTCAAGTTCTAAAGCGAATTCAGCTTAATTGTTATGGTTTCCATTTTCCAGTGTAATGTAATTTTCATGCTATGATAATTAGATTGAGAAATAGATTTATTTATTTATTTAATTTTGAGTCCCTTTTTTTTTTTTTCCTTTTTCATGTTATGATGATAATTCTTCCTCCCACTAATAATATATTGAATTGTGTGCCATAATTTTTTTTTATTTAATGAATAATGGGCACCCTCACATCTTATGTTTATATTACGGCACACGGTGGATAGTATTAGATAAGATCTATAATATAACATCTAATAGTATAATACCACATTAATATTTAGTATTTGATATGATATTATATGAGATAATATCCTCCAATATTTTGAATTTTGTATATATAAAAAATTATTTTAATATATTAATATCGAAATGATATATTAGTTCTTGAAAATTGTACTTATTAACAATATTAATACATCAATCTCTTATCATGCCTAATCCTACCTCTTACGAATGATTAAGTTATAATTCATTTTGATATATTAATGGGTTCTGCTGTATAAACTTATATTATACGATAATCACAACAAACAATTTTTTTTTTTTAGAATTATTTTCCCTTAAATTTTATATCTGACTTTTCTTATTTATTTATATTTTTAATCCTCCATAGTGTTCAGACTTTCTCCTACCATACTTTGAGGTATTTTGAGTTAGTTTCACCAAAAGTTGGTATTTTTCCCCTTTCGGAAATAAAAGAAAAATTGTATCCATAATTATTGATTCAAATGACCAGAAATTTCTTTTAATTAAAATTTTTGAATTCCAATTTAAAAATGAAGAAAATAATATTAAAAGAGCTACCCAAACTCGAATTAGATTGAAAATATGCAATAATAAGTTCCAATTGTAACGGGTGCTAATTAGTTTGGAATCAATGTAATGTTCAAAATCCGACTAATTTAGAATTAAGGTCATGTTTATAATGTAATGTTCAAGATGTTGTTGTAATAGTTAATAATTGTGTTTGTGCTTACCAAAAAAAAAAAATTGTGTTTGTATGTTGCAATTTAAGCTCCAGAATCAATATAAAGGGCATGTTTGATTGTGTTTTATTTTTTTTTGATTTTAGGAAGGGTATTATTTTATTTGAGGACACTATAATTCATTCGGTGAGAGTTTATTTGGGTGTTCTATGTATTAAAATATTTATTTGATTAAATTATGCAGAATAAAGGATATGTTTTTCTTTCCTCTAAATGTATTTTTTTTATTTGTGGTTTTGCATTTGGTATAGGAAACTAAGAATTGATCTCATAAAGATTAGAGTAGGATCAGATGGAAATAGACATGATAAAGATCACATTGCATGTAATTTTTATGCCACTCGTCCGTACTTCTTCTATGTCATTAAACATATTGAGATAATGACCATTACATTTTGAAAGTGACAAAAGCGGCAATGATCTCATATTGATATGGAAGATGGACCGGATTGTACTTAAAGTGGTATATAAATAATGTAGATGCATGTTAAAGAACATATGATATAATTGTTTCGGGTTCATAGATAGTCCAAGTGGAAAATTGTTAGAAAATTTTATTTTCTACATTATTGTGGGCTGCATATTTAGTTATCAATTATATCATGCTATTTAATTATTGGGTGAATTAAGTGATTTATTAAGGAACCCAATTAGATTTCAAAATGAACATGGATTAAATGAGTGGAAATCTACATTGGCCCAACAATGTATAATGGAAGTCTTGTGGTCCAATGATAAGGAATCGCGAAAAAGATTATGATCATCAATATGTCAAATCAATATGATTTTCTTCTTCCTATCAAGAGATAACTTCCGCATAAAGATTCAGCACTCTAATGATTTGACTGAGGAAGACCATCAATCCCAGAATTCAAAGACATCAAGAAAATACAATCGTTGCGATGGAATTAGGTACGTTTAATTCCTTTTTTATTCTTCGATGATCCAATATGATATATCCGGAATTTTGCGGTGATGATTTTCGCATAGGATATTGGGAGAAAAAAATCAAACTAATAATCAGAATGGCCTGGAACCAAAAATGCAGCAGGAAGAGACCACTTCTAGACTTGAATATTGCCCCTGATTGGGAAGATTTGTAGAAGTACTAGAATATGATCAGGATCGTTACATATGGTGAATAATAGGTTGATAATCAGTGTGGTTAATTGAATGATAGGGGTTGATAATCAACATGGTGGAGTGAACGAAAACTATAACAGTATATCTCCAAACCCAGTAAGGTAAAGTTGGCATGCAAAGTGATGAGCCTAATGTCACTAGAGAGAGTTCTCTGCTTTTCCTTAATTTGAAGAGTGTTTATGGCTTAGTGACTCTAAAGTTGGATATTTTCGTGAAAAATTATTAAGGGAGAAAACATTATTAAGAAATCATATAAATGTGTGATACTATACAAGATTTTTTGAATGTGCAATACTGTACGGTGACAAATTCAGAAAAAATAAGATCACTAAACAATAAAATCTAAAAAAGTTAAGGAATACATGTACCAAAAAAAAAGTTAAGGAATCATATTTTAATTAATTTAAGATTGAATCAATTTAAGAAAGTTAAATAAAGAACTCAAGATACACGTGTCAAAAGCAATGTAAAAGCGCACGAGTGCACTAATATATGTGGTTAATTAAGGGAGGCTTCATTTACATTTTTTGTTTCAATGATGAGATACCGTACATAGAGAGAAAAGTGTGTGTTTTTTTTTTTTTTGTTAAGAATATTACGCTGACATGCAGATAAAGATTATCGCTTGAATTCCGCGGTTTCTTCTTGTGTTTTTTTTTTTTTTTTTAAGGATATTATGCCCGGTTATAAAGAAATGTTATTTTACATGAAATTTTTTATGAGATAAAATGCCATGCTGACATGTTCAAGAAGTAACGGTTGATGAGATAATATTAATTGTCGATAAAAATAGCGGGGGTGATATCACATCTAAGGAAAGTTCCTTAAATTGCGTATATAACATGTAGGAGCAAATATTCCACGCTCCCAGCGCAATGCATATAAAACCCTAATATTAAGAGAGAGATAAAAAAAAGTGGAGAGAGAATCACATCTCATTCCTTAAATTTATTTCCCACATGTAGGTGTTATAATTGACATGGGAAAATGATTTTTTCTTCAAGGCACGTGAGTCATCTATAGTATTATTTTTTTCTAAAGTTATTTTTGATAATTTTATCTAATTTTATCGAAACGATGTTATTTTGGGATAGAAATCATGATGTTTTTGTAATTTTAATTTATTTTAATGTTATGATAGTCTTTATCATTCTAATTTTTTAATGCTAAAATGATATCATTTCAGTGAATATTAGATAAAGTTGTGTAAAGTAATATTAGATACTTTTTTCCCATCATTTATAGTTATAAGTAGTAAAGAGAAGGAAAAAAAAAAGATGAGAGAAAAACCATAAATATGATAGACCCACTTCATTTTTTTTGTGAGACGGACAAAAACTTTCTTCCTTTTAAGCAAAAATCAGGCTTGTTTGAAATCAGTTTTCAAAAACAGTTTTTGATTTTCAGAATAAAAAACAAAATAAAAAAATTGTTTGGTAAAGCCTATTTTGTAAAAAAGTTAATTAAAAAAACTGTAACTATTTTTTATTTTTAGAATTAAATTCAGACAACATGTATGTGTTATTTTCTTTTGTTTTGTTTTTAATTTTGAAAAAAACATAAAAAAACACATTTTCCATAACTATTTTAAAAAACAGTTTTAAGGGGAAAAAATTCATAACACAATCAGAAAAAAAAATCAGAACACAATCAAATTGACCCGATATTTCCCACAATAAAAATATAATCTCTCAATGAAAAGTGAAAATGATAAAAATTTAATTAAATGAAAAGAAAATAAATTCTAAAGAAAGGAATACATTTATTTTTTTTTATAAAATAATCAAGGTTAGTATTAAATATAAATTACTCTTTCTTCATTTATGTTTTATTATTCCCTTATTTTATTAAATTTTGTGATATTGAATTTATTTATGAATCGAAAAATAATAAGAGTTGTATTAAATAACATGTTTAAAATTCTCATTTTGAATATGAATTTTTGGTAAGAATAAATCTTATCATTTTCAATATATCTTTACCACTTTTGAATTAATAAAAAATTCAAAATCAAAATTTTAAAGTTTTTGTCAAACAATGTTGTACAAAATAGATTTTCAAATAAAATCTTAAAGTTTTTAAAAATAAATTATTCATATTCAATAAATATCTAAATTAATGTTTTTTTTATAGATTACTATCTAAAGAATCTAAAGAATGTTTACGATATTTTAGTTTTTAATTAAACTTTTATTTATAATCTAATAACTTAATTGCTTTTGAAAAGTGTTAAGTTAACTCTCTTTTAATTAATGTGTCTCCGGTCACTCTCTTTTTATTTTGTTTTTTTAATTAATTTGAATTAAACATAATTTTAAGAACAGTGATAAATTATACAAGTGAAATTAATCCTTTTAATTAAAATTTTATACAAAATATAATAACTTAATTGCTTTTGAAATGTGTTACTTCCTTTTTGCCACTCACAACATGAAAGGTTGTGCCAACCTGTCAAAGTGTCACTCTCTTTTTATTTTGTTTTTTTAATTAATTTGAATTAAACATAATTTTAAGAACAGTGATAAATTATACAAGTGAAATTATTTTCTTCTATTTAAAATTTAATACAAAATATAAACGAATTTATTATTTACTTATTACATAGTTTACTTCCTTTTGTGGCATAGCCATCCATCATATGCCAACCTGTCAAAGTGTTAGCATAAACAAAAAACACGTGTTAAGATGATAGACAATAGTATTATATTAGAGTGCGAAAAGTGTGTATAACAATGTAAAGTTCTGTAATTTTAATAGAGAGAAAGAGATTGTGTAATGTTAGAGAGATTCGTTAAAGTGCCGAAGTTTTTTTTTTAAGTGTAAAAGAAAATATTGTGTGTGTAGGAAAGTTGTTGTGGTCATGTTAAATGATAGATGATAAACCCTTTAATTAATAATGGTTAGATAACACAAAACAAATGTTGGGCCAAAACAAACCCTAATTTAGCCCTATAAAAGAGACAAGCACTCCTCAAACGTCTACATCACTACATTAGGGCTCTACACCAGCTGCAGCAAATAGCTGTAATTACAATGGCTGATGATTTTATTCAGTCACAATTTGCAAGGAGCTAGCTTCTGATCAGAAGTAACATTCAAATCTGGGAGTGGTCTCTCTGCATGCTCTGTCATTGTGGTTCTGGCCACTCTTGATTACTAGTTTGATTGTCTTCGGTGGATAGAAGGAGAAGAAAGAGAAAATGTTGATTCAACTGCTTTACTTGTCAAAAAGTCCTTCTACAATCTTGAGGCATGAGGAAAGACTTTTTGGCAAGCATAGCAGGTGAATCATCTTTCTCATTTTCTTGTTTGGAGTTTTCTCTATCTTCACTCTCTTAGACAATCAAACTAAAAGTCAGAATGGAACCGCAAACATAGCATGCAAATACCACTTCTAGATTTGAATGTTGCTCTGATTAGGAAGATAGATATGTAGCATCCTTATCTACAACTGTTTCTTTTCAAACGGTTAAAGAATCATTCCACCCAGAACTTTAAGTAGTACGTAACGGCCTTTTTTAATTTTATATTATATTCTCTAACACATTCTCTCACGTGAGAGCTCTTTGGGCTTGAAGCGTGGAATATGGCACAAGCCCATTATTGGTCTGTCTTGTGTTTTTCGTAATTCCACCTGAAAGTGGGGGCGGTGAGGATCGAATTCGTAACTTCATGGTTCCTGAAACTCTGATACCAAGTTAAAGAACCATTTCACCCAAAACCTTAAGTAGTAGGTGACGGCCTTTTTTAATTTTATATTATATTCTCTAACAAAACCCAATAAAATCAAAAAGAGTTGGCATTCAAAGTCATCAGCCTATGTCAAACACCATTGTAGTTTTTATTATTAATTTGTTGAGGGTTGCATGGTATTCAACCTTGATAGTCAAGAGAGTTTTCTCTGTCTTTCTTTAATCTGGAGAATATTTATGGCTTGGTTCAAAAGATTAAGTTTATTAATATATGTTGTTAACGTAGGTTTCATTTACATGTTTTTTCAATGGTGAGATACAGTATATAGACCCCCTTTTTTTTGTTTTTTGTCCTTCTTTTAAGAAAAGAATATTATGCTAGCATTAGGATTATCAATTGTATTCCACTGTTTTTGTTTTAAGGATTTTGTGCTAAAACATGGAGAAATGTTTACTTGAATTATTTTTTTGAGATAAAATGTCATGTTGGCATGCTTATAAAAAGTAGCGGTTGATGAAACAATATGAGTTGCCCATTGAGGTGATATCCCATGTTAGGAATTTTTCTTAAATTGTTGATATCACATGTATGGCAAGTTTATTAAATTGCTGATATCACATGTATGGGTCGTATGGCGTTATGTTTGACGAAGAGTTTTGTTTGTAATTTTACGTTGTTTTTGTGGGGTCCAACCTTTTAAATAAAAGTACTTCACTACTGAAGAAAGAAAATAATGAAATTTATATTATATTAAGGGAAAAATATATCTAATGTTATTTTAGATAACTTTATCTAATGTTCATCGAAACGACATCGTTTTGCTGTTGAAAAATTAAAAAATTAGAATAATAAATATTATAACCCTAAAATAAATTAAAATTACAAAAATATCATGATTTACGTCTCAAAACTACGTTGTTTCGATGAATATTAGATAAAATTATCTAGAGTAACATTAAAAAAATCAAACCCTTAATAAAGAGTTAGAAAGAATCTGCTTATTTATCTAAACACAAAAATACTAAGATATAAAATAGCATTAATCTTTAGTATTTTTTTAACAAGTGCAGTCAAGGAATTGAAATAAAAATATTAAATAGAAAAGTAAAAGTATTTAATATTTCAATAACACTTTAGATTTTTTTATCTATTATAAGGATTTTTTAATTAATAATATTAATTGTTTTTTCTAATTAATGATATGCTCTGCATATCTTTAGTGTTTTTGTAACAAGTGCAGTTAAGGAATTAAAATATAAGATATTAAATAAAAAAGTATCTAATGTATCTAATGTTAAACCTTAGTTATCTATAACTTTAGAAACTTTTTTTTTTAATAACTTTAGAAACTTTAAACCTTTAAAATATTTTACGAAAAAAGTATCTAATGTTATTTTAGACAACTTTGTGTAATGTTCATCAAAACGACATCATTTTGGGGTTAAAAAATTAAAATTTATCTGCCAAATTTTTTTAAAAAAATTTTAGAATGATAAAAACTATTATAACCCTGAAATAAATTAAAATTATAAACACACAATAATTTTTGTCCCAAAACAACGTCGTTTTAGTGAACATTTGACAAAGTTATCTAAAGTAGCTTTAGAAAAAATGAACCCAATATTATATATAATAAAAAAGTAAAAGTACATAACATTTTAATAACAAGTAATATTTTATTTATTGTGAGGTTTTTTTAATCACTATAATTTCATTTATCTTATTTATTTATTGTTTAAAATTATTTTTATTTTATTTTATCTATCATTTAAAAATTAAATAATATATTATTTTTAGAATTTTATCTTTTTCTCTTAATATCTCAATTAAATGAATAAGATTGAATACTTATAAAGTAATTTTAAATACTGTAAAATATAATTATCCATAAATAATTATATTTCCTATTATTAAGACTATTTAACATGTCTCCTACTAATAAATCCAAATGAAATACAAATATAATTATATTTCATTTGCGACGGGCAATATATGTCGACAAATACCTATTTGCGACGGATATTCTGACAGAAAATTTTCAACAAGGGTATTTTCAATATGGGATTTGTATAAATTTTCGTCTCAAATGATGAAATAAATTAAAAGGATGGAATTCGATATAATAGTGAATTAAATTATCTGAATTAAATTATTCATTATTACGAGTGAACAAACTTTGAAAAAGACAATAGTGAATTGAAAAAAAAATTAAAATACCATTGAAGTCTTTCATTTAAATTCTCAGAATCCAAAGAGAGAAAGAAATAATTGATATTTTGTTTAATGAAAAAACTTAAGAAATAAATGAAAATTTAAAAATATATTTTTTAATAAGCAACCAATTAAATTTTATTAAAAATATTTACTCAGAATATCAAAAACCAGAAACTCAGCTTACGAAAATATTACAAATAGTTGTTACGGAAGGTAGTCAAATTAAGAATTAAAATATAATAATATAGTAAATAAAAAAGTAAAATTATATAATATTTTAATAACATTTAAAATTATTATTTATCATAAGGATTCAGTAATTAATAATATGTTAATATTTTACTTTAATTAATCATATGATAGTTATACTTTGCATTATTTTAGGATCTAAATATAGTCTTTTAAAAATCATTGTAAGCATTTGTTAGCAAAGCACAAGTAAAAAATTAAAATATTATATTTTAAGGGTTTATAGTTTCTCCATCAACTTGAGATAAAAAAGTAAAATTATAAAATATTTCTAATAACTTATCTAAAGTTATGTATTTATCATAAACCCATAATTAATAAAAATATTTTGCTTTTTAATCATATGAAGTTATACTTTGCATAAATTTTAGGATCTAAAATACGTCTTTTAAAAATCATTGTGCACTTGTTTTGTAAAAAATAAAATATTATATTTGAAGGGTTATAATAGTCTTTATTATTTAATCTTTTTATTTTTCAACTTCAAAACGACGTCGTTTCTCTGAATTTTATTTAAAGTTATGAAAGTAACTTTAAATATATTTAAAAAAAATATAAAAGTTTTTAATATTTTTATAATATTTAATAATTTTGTTTATTATAACATGTAAATAATAAATAATCGAAAAAAAGCATTTCTATATCCACTATAGATAAAGTTATCTACAGCTACACAAAAACTACGTCGTTTTGATTAACGAATGATGTTTCCGTAATTTTAAGTGAATTAATGAATGGTTTTTTAGTAAAATGTATATGATAAAAAATAAACAAAATTACGGAAACACCCTTCATTACTTCACCTAAAATTACAAAAACACCATTCATTAATCAAAACGACGTAATTTTTGGGTAGCTGTAGATAACTTTATGGCTGTAGAAATGATTTTTCCTAAATAATATTATTAATTTGTTACTTCAATACAGTTATGTTTTAATTTATTTTAGAATTTAAAACCACTCTTTTTTTTTGTGAATGAAAGGGCTTAACAGCCCAGAAACAAACTAAACAAAATAAGCATTCCTAATGCTAGTGACAACACAAACATCAGCAAAAAAATAAACAGCTACAGGAGGAACATGACTAAACTCCTTATAGACAGAGGTCTGAGTAAGACATATCAAATGGTTGTCTAACTAATCAGCACTCAAGGCTCAACACGTTTACCGTGAAGGAAATTAGTGTGCTGAAAACCACTCTTTTAAAAACCATTATAAACACTTATTAACAAGTGCAGTTATAGAATTTAAATATAATATATTAAATATAAAAAGTAAACTTTTTAATATTTTAAAAAAATTTTATATTTTTATTTAATTTAAATATAATATATTAAATATAAAAAGTAAACTTTTTAATATTTTAATAAATTTTATATTTTTATTTAATGAGGATTTATTATATATATCACAGGAATATTTATCAATTAATAATATTATTAATTTCTTTTTAATTAACGATATGACAGTTATACTTTGCATAACTTTAGCATTAACAAACTCGGTTAAGGAATTAAAATACAATATATTATAAAAAGTAAAAGTACATGAAATTTTAATAATATGCATTATTTTATTTATTACAGGATGTCTTTTTATTTGTTGTTTAAATTTTTATTTTATTTTCTTTATCATTTAATTATGTTTAATTAAGAATATATAAAAAGAGAGTAATGCGAGACACAATCTTTCATGTTGTGAGTTGCAAGAGCTAATACTTTTCAAAAGCAATTAATTTATTAGATTACAAATACAAGTTTATTTAAAAACTAAAATATCTTATCCATTGTTTAGATAATAATCTATAAAATAGCATTAATTTAAATATTTATTGAATATGAATTTAAAAGTGATTTAAATTTAAGATCTTATTCAAAAATCCATTTTATACCCTCATTGTTTGGAAATAATTTAAAGAATTTGAATTTGAATATTTTATTAATTCAAAAGTGATAAAAAAATATCTTGAAAATGACAATATTTATTCTTATATACCTAAAAAATAATATTCTAAGTGAAAAAATTTAAACATGTTATTTAACACAATAATTATTTTGCTATTCATATATAAATTCAAGATCACAAAATTTAATAAAGAGAATAATAAAAACATAATTGTAGGAAGAGTAATTTGTATTTCATATTAATCTTGATTATTTTATAGAAAAATAAACGTGTTCCCTTTTTCTTTCAATTTTTTTTTAATTTATATTAAATGTCATTATTTTCTCTCTTCATTGAAAGATTATATTTTAAATAAATTGCTCCAACGAACCAAACAAAATATAAAATATAAAATTACAATTGAAACTCAGTCAAATATAACGCCCTACATGTGATATCAGCCATTTAAGGAAGTCCTTTTTCATGGACAACCAATATTATCTCATCAACCATTACTTCTTGAGCATGCCAGCATGGCATTTTATCTCATAAAATATTCAGGTGATAACATTTCTTTATATCCGAGCATAATATCATTAAAAAAAAATTCGCGGAATTCAAGTAATAATCTTTCTCTGCATGTTAGCAAAATATTCTTAAAATTGCTCTCTATATATTGTATCTCATCATTGAAAAAAGAAAAAAACAAGTAAATGAAGCATCCCTTAACAACATATATATAAAAAAGTGTTTACATTTTAAATGACATAAAATTTTTTGTCTATTCATGATATAAGACAGACACGAAAAAAAATTATTTAAATTTTAAATTAAAAAAAACACTCACTTTCTAGGAAGAGTAATTGATTTATATTTATGTGTCTATGTTATAAAATTAAATATTGTGATTTTATATGAAAACACCAAATATATATTAGTAAACTTAATTTTGGTCAAAAACTAAGCCATAAATAATCTTCAAATTAAAGAAAAAACAGAGAGAACTCTGGTGACTATATCAGGGTTGAATACTAGGCATCACTCAACAACAATAATAACTACAATTAGGTTTAGGTTGATCACTTTGTGTGCCAGCCAACTCTATTGACCTTACTGGGTTTGGAAAGAGGCTGTTGTAGTTTTGATTCAATCAAACACATTGATTATAATTTACCATATGTAACGATTCTGAGATTGTTGTACTTCTACAAATCTTCCTGATAAGAGCAACATTCAAATCAAGAAGCGGTATCTGCCTGCTACATTTGTGGTTCCAGAACTTATGACTATCAGTTTGATTGTCTACGAGAATGAAGAAAGAGAAAACTCCAAGCAAAAGAGAATGAGAAAGAGAAAGATGAATCTATTGTATTCTGGTTTTTTTTGTTCTTAAAACTATTTTGTAAAATAGTTATGGAAATAATTGTTTTATATGTTTTTTTCTTTGTGAAAGTTAAAAACCAAAACAGACAACAAAAACAACTCACACATGTTCTGTAAATTTGATTTTAAAAACAAAAAAATAGTGATAGTTTTCAAAACATTTTTTACAATTGTGATACCAAAAGTTTTTTGTTCTGAAAACATAAAAAATCTTGCAAAACAGAAAAAACATAGAGAGATTTTCTCTTTCTTTTCCTTCTACCCAATGAAGACAATCAAACAAGAGAAGAGATGCCCAGAACCACAAACCAATGAGGTAGAGAGACCGTTCCTTGACTTAAATGTTACTTCTGATCAGAAGCACTTTACAAATCGTGGCTGAATGAAATCAACAACCATTGTATTACGGCTGTCTACTGTGTTGAACCCTAATGTGTTGATTGGTTTAAATAGGGTTCCTTTTGGCCCAAAATTTATTTTGTTTTATCTAATCATTATTAATTAAAAAATATATTTCTCTAACTCTGTCTCCCATCTTTAACTGATGTTTCTTCGCTTTTTCACCTTACTACTTTCATTTTCATAAGGTTTTACTGAAATAATTTCTTGATCAAACATATTACATTCATAATGCAACGATGCGGTATGTGGTAATCACTTTAGGACGTGACACAACATTCAACCGCGTCCTTTGCATTTGTGCCTACATTTGTGAACGTTCCAGAACTTATGACAATCAGTTGATATTCCCAAGACGCAATGGTGGGACGCAAGAGAAAACACGCGGCAAAAGAGACTGCGAAAGAGGGATAGGACGCAATGGTGGGACGCACACGTTCTTAGAAAACAAATGCAAAGGACGCGGTTGCTAAAGTGTCATGTACCGCGTCATTCATTATATAGGTAATATATTTGACCAAAAAATTATTCCATAAAACTTTATAAAAATGAGATTAATAAGGTGAAAAAGCCAATGTTTTTCGTTTGAGCCATCACTTTGACAGGTTGGCATATGATGGATGGCTAAGCCACAAAAGGAAGTAAAGTTTGTAACAACTAAATAATAAATTTGTTTATAATTTGTGTTAAATTGTAAATGGAAGGAAAACAATTTCTCTTGCGTAATAATTTAATACTGTTCTTAAAAATATGTTAAATTCAATTTGAACAAAAAATTAAATAAAAAGAGAGTGAAGGGAGACACAACGTTTCGTCTCGTGTTGTGAGTTGCTACAACAATATTTTTTAAAAGCAATTAATTTGTTAGATTATAAATATAAGTTAAAATATGTTAAACATTGTTTAGATAATAATCCATAAAATAGCATTAATTTTGATATTTATTGAATAGGAATAATTTATGGGTTTAAAGTTACTTTAGATAACGGAATTTTTTTTTGGTGTCCCAGACCCACGTGGTCTTTCTATCGGATTAGACGCAATCCTAAAACGTAATTATATAGCATATAATCAGTGCATATACTAAAATGAATGCTTCATAAAACACAAATGTGGCTATATAAATGGACATAAGTTTAAAAGAATATATCACACCTTTTTTAGAAGTCTATAATATCTGGTACATTAGAATCCAAAAGAATTCTTATCGGATATTTTGTGGGCAAAATATGTGTCGTTTTAAATGACATAAGTTGTTATTTTATAGGCATAAAGAGGTGTGAGCCTCACTGGAAAAAATAAAGACAACAAAAAATAAAGGTGTGGGTCTCATCTCTTTATGTCTATGAAATTACACAACTCGTATCATTTAAAATGACACACATTTTCCCATATTTTGTATTTATTATTCATATTTTACCTATACAATTAAGAAACAAATACAGTAAGATACAGACAAACAAACAGAGTATAACAGAGTAATTGAAAAATACATACTGCTGAAATATATGATAAGAGGTTGACACAAATGTCCGGCCAATCCTCATATTTGTTTGAAGTTGATTTTTTGAAAGATACATAAAGAAAATGTATTAGTGATATTAAGAATTGCAGGGAGGTACATTTTCCCAACTATTAAATGCTTTCGCATCGAATTGTGATTTTTGTGTCCTTATGTTTTTATTATTATTATTCATATGTCAGGTACGACGTGCATTATGTTTGGAACCATAAAATCGATTGAATGCAAATATAACTCGTGATACAACTCTATAAGAAATGTCCATATTCTATTTATTCTAATTTTGAAAAAATGGTATTGCAAGAACTGCCAAAAACATTAAGACGATTATTATCCAAATTAAGATATTATCCTCAAACTATTTTTATCCTTTACATTTCTATAATAAAGTAGAGTGCATTTCACGTATACCTTTATTATAAAATCATTTCTTTATGATTTGTATTTTAAGACAATCAGCATTAATGTGTGATAGATTTAGTGTTCAAGTGAGAGTTATGGATACCATAGATTCTACATTTATCATTTTGCGTTGGGGATGAGTGTTATTGATTTATGCGAGCAGCATTTCAAGAGGTTTGATTCTCTTTCCTTCACATTTTCACTTCACTCAGGTTCTGTTAAGTAATTGAATTAGTGAAAGGGTTTTATAAGAGTTATGTTGTAGGAAAAATGATTGTGTAATGTTATAGAGATTCGTTTTGCGTGCCAGAGTTTTTTTTTTTTTGCTGCGGGCCTCACAAAATGTCGTGAGTGTAGGAAAATTTTTCTGGTCATATTGAATGATAGATGATAAACCCTTAGTGAAATTAACTTTATAGAACATTTTTTTTGTAAGGTGATGATTCAGAACATTATCTTAGGGGTGGTAAAATTGAGCCAATTTGTCGGTTGGCTTGTAACCCATAAAAAATGAGCCGGATTGAATTGACACAAATGAGCTACCAATCCAATTCAACCCCTGAATAACAAATTAACCCACGAGTCAAACGGGTTGGCTCGCGGATTACTTTTGTTTTTAATTAAAAAAATAAAATATAACACATTGCGTCACACGCGGACAGATTGCACGACGCACACACATCACAGAGAGTCAAAGACACAGACTCACCCGAGTCACCCTAGCCCTAGGTTCCCACCCACACCAACGGCGGCGACACCATTTCCAAATCTCGCAAACTATCTCAACGATCGGGTCTCTCTATTTTCTTTTAATTGAATTTGTGTTCTCATTATTTTTCTTATTTTCATTCGTAAATCTCTGTTATTGTAAACAGTGGTGCCTTCTTCGTCTCCATCAGGTGTTTGTGCCATTGCTTCTCCTCTGTCATTGTACATTCTTTTTTAATTGTTTGTGTTATTTATTTATTTTTTAATTAATTGTTCTCTCTTCCACCAGGCGTTCTCCGCTGTAAAAGTGTTGTGTATCCTTATCTGTCCATTATAGATAAGGGGGAAATGAAATTGGAAAAATTAAATTTTGATTTTTACTTGAGAAATTTGACGGCTTAATCTAGTTATATGGTTTTGAGAATGATTTAAGAAAATGGTGCAGGAAGGTCTGAGAAGCCCTTCAGTTTTCCCTTGGTAGCTTTGAGCAGCAGCCTTGTTTAATTTTAAACCAGAGTCTAAGGCCATTTATGATATGAAAATCATCAGTCCCGGAATTGTAATCAGGATTCTTCTGTTATGCTCTCTATTTGACATTAGTTTGTGCCTCTTGGTTTCGCATAGATCTGAATCTCACAGAAATATGATAATATCTAAAATATTCAGTTTTGTTTAAATTGGTTGTGTTCAACCCACGAGCTAACCCACACGCAATATAGGTGTCATATGTTGCATATTTGAAAAGAAATTCTGATTTCATAGAAATCCCGCACGGGGAGCGTGTCCACTAGTCTTACGAAATAAGCCACGATTAAATTATGGATAATTTTAGACTAAACATCATTTTTGATCCCTGTCAATATCCACAGAGTTCTTTTTAGTCCATGGCAATAAAAAAGGACCAAATTGGTCTCTAAAATTACAAAAAAGGGGGGGGGGGCACGTTAGTCCTTCTGTCAACTCCTCCATCACGGCCAAACTAACGGTGCCCATGTGGCACGTTAGTGTGATAACGGGACTTAGACGGTCGACACCTTGAATGAGAAAACGACGATGTTTTGTGCATATGGGATCAGAGCTTTGGAAAGTAGAGCACAACGTCGTTTCTTGGTTGATGATGAACCCTAAAAAATAAAATCCCCCAAAATGCAGAATCGAACCTTTAAGAGACAAAAAATCCCAAATTGATGAAGCTAACCCTAAACATGAAATAAGCCCCCAAAAATTGTGGACGTTGATGATTGAATCTCGACGACAGTAGAAGACATCTATCGGATTTGCTGGGCGTGAGAGAAGATGAGTGTTTCTTCTGGGATGGGGGATCAAGTGGGAGTTCTGCAATGGGGGGAAGAACAATGACAAGGACCGCCGGTCAAAGGTGCAAATGTGGGAGACAAAGTATTGTCTATACCTCCAAAACTGAGAGGAACCCAAACAGGGCTTTCCTTGGCTGTCCTAATTTCAAGGTATGAATTTGTAATCTGCCCCTTTATTGAGTTGGAACACTTGCTAACCGTGGTTTTTTTTGTTTTTTGCAGGAGAAGAAGCCCTATTGTGATTTTTTTAGATGGGTAGATGACATGTGTAATGAACCCATGGAGCTGGAAGAAGCAAGAATTCACACTGCGGAGTTGGATGTTGCTAAAATTAATTTCAAGTTGAAGTATGTGGACATGATGATGAGAGAGCAAGATGTGAAGATTACTGAGCAAGGAATAAAGTTTCATCAGCAGGAAAGAAAACTGAATGATGTATACCTGAAGATGGTGGAGGAGTTAGATAGGATGGACAACCAAATTAGAAATGTTGGTAGGACAGCTAGGGTCTTAGGTGCTGTTTGTGCTTGTGTGTTCATCATGTGTATGCTTTTTGTTAGTGTGGTAATCATCAAAAGAAGTTACCCCAATGTATTTTTCCTTCAATGATGTGTAATGAGTTATCAGTTCTGTTGTTATACCAATTAATGAAGAAGGTTGTATTATATGGAGCATTCTGTGTTGGTTTGAATCTGTTTGTGTATAGTATCATATATTTGTGTATCAACTACTCCAGTACTGGATGCTAGATTGTATCTGGTTTGAATCTGTTTGTGTATAATATCATATATTTGTGTATCAATTACTGCAGTACTGGATGCTAGTTTGCTACATTGTATCACAAACCATCCATGTACAGATATAGATGCATAAGTTGATACAGAAGTTCCATATTGTTATGCACATATGTTAATCATGCCAAAACACGAGGGCCAATTTGGTCCCTCTCAAATTACACAAGGGCCATTTTAGTCCCTGACAAACTGGTTGGGGCCCTTATTGGTCCCTGCCCTCAGAAAAATAGGACATGAGGGATTGAAACACTTGCAGTCTGAGATTACAAAACAAAAGTGCATAACACATGACTTGGAGGTCCAAGAAATACACTTTCATAACTCAGTTAAAAAACATAAAACAGAACAGATGGAACATAAGAGCTGGAACACTGCATTGCTGGAACATTCATCAACCCTGTATAGGCAGAGAAAAATAGGCACATACTTGTATGCTTTTGACCTGCAGTCCAAATCAACAAAACAGTCCAACTTGCTTCACAGAAGAGCATAACAGATGATCATACAATTACATAACTCATTTAAAAAACATAAAAATAGGACATGTTTGTATCATATGGATCAACCCTGTCATGATAGAGAAATAGGCACATACATGTGCTGTCCACTTTGTTCAACCAGAAGACACAATTCAGTTACACATAATTGTCCTAGAACTAGAAACTAGTAGTGCATTACAAATAAAAGCCAACTGACAAGAATCAAAAGTAAGGCCTATAAATACAATATAGTTATCCAAGGAAAGCCCTGTTTGGTTTCCTCTCATTTTTGGAGGTATAGACAATACTTTGTCTCCCACATTTGCACCTCTGACCGGCGATCCTTGTCATTGTTCTTCCCCCCATTGCAGAACTCCCACTTGATCCCCCATCCCAGAAGAAACACTCATCTTCTCCCACGCCCAAATCCGATAGATGTCTTCTACTGTCGTCAAGATTCAATCATCAATGTCCACAATTTTTGGGGGCTTATTTCATGTTTAAGGTTAGCTTCATCAATTTGGGAGGTTTTTGTCTGTTGAAGGTTCGATTCTTCATTTTGGGGGATTTTATTTTTTAGGGTTCATCATCAACCAAGAAACGACGTCATGCTCTACTTTCCAAAGCTCTGAACCCATATGCACAAAACGTCATCTTTTGCTCATCCAAGGTGTCAACCGTCCAAGCCCCGTCATCACACTAACGTGCCACATGGGCACCGTTAGTTTGGCCGTGACGGAGGAGTTGACAGAAGGACTAACGTGACTTTTTTTTTTTTATTTTAGGGACCAATTTGATCCTTTTTTATTGTCAGTGACTAAAAAGGACTTAGTGGATATTGCCAGGGATCAAAAAAGATGTTTACTCATAATTTTATTCAAAATGAACCTCCAGCCTTACCGGTGAGACACGTGGCGGCATGCAAGACTTACTGCATTGGATTAATATTCTATGTAAAAAAGACTTACTGCATTGGATTAATATTCTATGTAAAAATTGCATTATTGAAGAATATTTTTAAAAGAAATCATTAAAAAGGGCGTTTACCCTTAACTTATTTTTTTTGTCGAAAGTACAATTTTTATTCTATTGTGTAATATCATATGTTTTAGTCTTTTTATTTGTTTCTCTCTAATTATTTCAGCCAGGTCACAAAATAATTGCCTTGAGCTCCTATTATGTGAACGGACTCGAACCAAAAAGTATCAAGAGACACACCAGTTCAAGAAAAAAAAATGAAAGAAAGAGAGTGCAGAAAGTGTCGAAAGTTGTTTACGACATTTAAGTTTTTAATCAAAATTACATTCATAACCTAATAACTTAATTGCTTTGGGAAAGTGTTCTCAATTCTCTAGCAACTTATATCATGACCTGTGTCTCATGTGACTCTCTTGTGATTATTATATTTTCTAATAACATATCCAAAAAAAAATATTTTTTCTAATTAAATTGAATTAAACACATTCCTATAAACAGTGATTGATTATGCAAGTGAAATTGTTTTTCCTTCTTCTATTTGAAATTTAATGCAAAACATAAACCCGTTTAGGATCTACTGAGTACTTGTTAACTTCTGGTAGAAGCATTATTATCCATCATATGCCAACATGTCCGGTACTATCATATTGGAGTTGGAGGAATATAGCTTTAAATTAATGATTATTAGATTAAACGAAAAAGTTCACCAATACCCCTGTAATTTGCTTCAAAATCATCTATGCCCCTGTGATTTTTTTTATCACATATGCCCCTGTGGTTTTTTTTATCACATATGCCCCTGTGCTTGGTAAAATATAAAAAACCACAGGGGCATATGTGATAAAAAACATACCCTTTTATAAACCACAGGAGCATATATGATAAAAAAAAATCACAGGGGCATAAGTGATTATGGAGGAAACCACAGGAGCATTGGTAAACTTTTTCCTAAACGAAATAAATCTTGGTCCAAAACTAGGCCTAACTTAGCAATCTAAGAGATATATACACACTTCAAATGTCTACACCAAAAGAAAAAATATAGAAACCTCAGGTCAATACATCATTGTTGAATATCAGGAAACACTCAGACAACATAAACTACAATGGCGGTTGACTTGAGGCTGATATTCATCCATTCATTCAACATCTGTAATTCTACTTATCTTCCTGATCAGGGGAGACATTCAAATCTGGGAGCAGTCTCTCTGCCCTCTCCATCTGTAGATCCAGTGTTCTATCCACCTGCTCCGTCTGTCGATCCGGCCCATTCTGACTGTCAGTTTGATTGTCTTCATGGTCATTGCCACCATCAGTAAAAGGGAGAGAAAAAAATGAGAAAGATAGAACTTCATGCACGAGAGAAAGATAATGAGAAAGAGAGATTCACCTGCTATTCTTGTTGATGATAAGTCCTTGTAAAGTCTTAAAGCATCCGCCACCATCAAAATATTATTGGATAATATTTCTTTCATCAACTCTCTGCTCACCTCTTTGAAGTTGAACTTGCACTTCCACATCCCAGAAGTCTCCGGAGCAGATGGAATGATCAAGTATTCAACCTTAAGATTGCATAGGAACTGGAATAGGTAGTGATGACCATGAGAAATTATCAAGGTATATTGAATATTGTTATGAATGGCAATGATAGGAAATTTAACTAGGGGGAAATTTTGAGTTGTTGTTTTAAGATCCTTCTCTAATCTCCCACATGATTGTACATTGTTGAATGGACACTCCACAAGAGATCATGTGAATTTGTTAACTACTTACCGATTCAATTATCCTCATTAATTCCCGACAAATTCCTTGGCCCCTGTATGCCTCTTCTATGGCAATAAAAGGCATTTCTGCAATCTTCCTCCCATGAAATCTATAGAGCCATGAAGTAACAATTCAATAACAGTATGTATCACAATCTTTGTTAACACAACAGAATTATAAATCTGTATGTCGAGGGCAGAGAGCATCTGAGCACGAGGGTCATTGCCAAGTTACAGAAGAAACTCAATAACAAAAAAAAGTTAAAAAGATTATTAACAAATGAAGAAAGGATACCTTATAGAAGCTGCAGCGATGATCTCATCATCTTTCTCCAGGACAAATGTATAAAAACGGCTAAAATTAATCCTGGTTAAGTTTGATCTGAACATTAAATGACAGCAATTGATCAAAAGGTTGTATTCTTGATGCTTATATGAAAAGTAGAAGAATATTAGAGTAATTTGAAAATTTTGAATGAAAAAAAAAAGAAAAGATGACAGCAGCAGTAGTGAGTTACATGCTTTAAGATGGAGAAAACTATGTTCTGCAACAATGTGCAATAATAATACCATCAATGTGCTTACCCACAACTGTAAACTACACTTTGAACCACATTGATGCCCGTGTGTCGGTCAGTTATTGTTTTAACAGCTTCCTTCATTAACATCCAAGCAACTGCAACCTTAGAATTATTTTCTAAATGCAGGTTCCTAGAAGCAGAAACCACCTTGGGGTTCATATCCATGTGGCGGATAACTCTCCAAGAGTAGCTCGCAAAGACATCATTTTTTATTCCAAGTGAGCCTTCCATTTTCTCATAGATCTTTCACAAAGCACACATAGTCAAAATTCTAAATGTGACGGAAAAACACAAAAAATATCTTCCAAAATATAATATTTGATTTTCATGTTTGAAGCACAAATCATCTAGAAAGAATATGTACCTCTCTGCAACCAGGCCCACAATATAATCTTGAACAGTTAAGG